>NJRL01000004.1:281175-308919 GCA_003063815.1 Aphaenogaster rudis | reverse complement strand
GGTCATCACTTTTGTATCACACTGGATATATTTCTTTCAATGCATTGATATTTAAATAAAAGGAAAAATTCTTTTTCTGAGAAATTGCAACATTACATTATGTCTGTTTTCCTAAAGATAAAGAAATATATTCTTATTGCAAGTGCCATTTTGTAGCAGATGTAAATTTTATACTCCGAAGAGAAAGAAGTAAAAGCGTACAAGTATTATTTAATAGAATAACAATTTTATTAAATATTTTAGTTAAAATATTTAAATTAAAATTTAAATAAAAAAATGATTCTTAATCTTTATGAAGAGTGACAAAAATGTTGGTGCCTATTTTCCACGAAGCTGTCAGTGCCGTGACAGTTTTCTTGGGCAAATATTTGTTCTATCTTCATTTTAATATGCGAAATTCGCGCGCTGTCTTTTTCCGAGCTTTTGCAGACATGTTATGCATTTGTATGTGAAGGAACGTCGGTCGATTGATACTTGTCGAAGCGGCAGAAAATATTCATGAAAATATACATGTTTTGGATGGAATAGAGACGGAGAGAGCGGACAGATTATACATTTGGGATTATAGGATCTGGATGCATGTTCTCAGCCCTTAAGATACATAGAAGCTCGTTAATCATATCGTGGTGAATTCTAATTCCTCGAGCTTTTTTGGAAAAAACTGCAAAAATTTTTGTTGATCTTTTTTCACTTCTTTGGACGTATGCGATATCCACATTATTTTTCACATAAAACATAAAGGCATGAAAAAAAGAAATTTCAAAAGAAATCTAGATATATGTTGATTAATATAAAGAAAATTTCCAATATGAAGTTTAATTTTTAACTGTCGTATTTTTCATTAATTTTATAAATATTCCCTTTGCGAATTTTACGAAGGGAAGAATTTTAATACTCTTTTATATCTAATTTGATGCTAATCCTAATTAAATTACCGTAATACGCAGTCGCATATCGCTAAATTTTCGTTAAAAATAAGATAATCATTGAAAATAAATTAACTCTAATCTCAAACATTAAGAGACTTATTATTAATAATTGATGAAAAGAAAACAAACATCTTGTTTATTTATTACGCAAATTACAATTTAATTTCGTTTCCAGATCAACAATTGTCGACCTGGAAAAGTATATATGTTTAGTTTAAAGCCAGATTTCTAATCTCTCGTTAAGTTACGCCGAGCGTGATACTTAAATAGCGTTTCAAAATAGTGGAAAAAATTAAACGCCGTTTCAGAGTACGTTGTTCCACTCGTGAATAAACCGTCGTTGCACACAATATTGCATGTATGGTGTAATCTAGATAAAATGTAAATCGCGTCCCCTTCTAGCGTATATTTGATGTATAATGTTGGAAGTACAATTAATCTCGTCATTATACTCTCGACTCATGAATTACTCCCTGTTTTTATAATCATTTTATTACGCGTTATTACATATTGAATTCTTGATGAGTCGATTGGCTCTCAGTCGATGTCATTTGATACGCTTTATTGAATTACGCTGATTCCATTATGGCAGCAGCATGCAGATTATATCGTCTAGTTTATTCAAATCCTTGTTATTGATTGAGCGCATGTAAGGCTTCTAGCATTATAATAAAGACATGTTTTTAACTTATCCGAATAATTTGTCTAAAACGACTAACTTATTTAACGTTTTAACTTTTACGGTTACTTCGAATTTTTGCAATTTTGGAATATTCTAAATAAGTTTTACACTAATAACTTCTTTAGAAATTATACATAAGTTTGTGCTATGTAATTTCTAGAAAAATCCATTGGAATAACTTATTTCAAAGTTTCGTATATTTGTATTTTTATTTTATTATAGAGTAGAAACGTGGCGAATTAGCTTTGGTATATTCTTGCTACTCGCGGAGGCTTCCGTGTAATTCGATTTTCCGCGTATTACACTGGCGTCTCAAGACGTTGGAAAATGCTATAGCGTTCGATGATAAATTATATAAAAGATCTCTATCGTTCATGCCATTGTAAGCTTTGAGTTTTTATGAGCATATAAATATTTCACATTATAAATAATGCCATAAAGAATTTTTTGTTAGTAAGAAAAATAATGAATAAAATGACCGAAAGATGTACATGCTGTTTCGGTAGGTTTTTATCAAACATCAATGTTCTGTGTATTCTTTGATTATTTTGACACTACTTTTTCTCTTGGTGTAAAGTGTTTGATCAGACACTATTTTTTTGATAACTTTGGGATTTTCATTATTAGATATCCTGATAACAAAGTTGAGACCTGGTTAAAGCAGGGTGAACCTGGAATTAACTAACTAAGGAACAAACTTTCGTTGTCTGTTTGCATCTCTGAACCTGAAATCGTTGGAATCCTTTAATTTTCAATGTTAAATAACCTCGTGTAATTATGTTGGAGTTTAAATCAAAATTGCTGAAGAATATGTTGCTAGAGCTCAGTGCAGACTTTACACACACTTGTGTAATATCTTCTCTATCCATATATGTATATACATTTTATATATTTTATATCTTATCTCTCTCTCTCTCTCTCTCTCTCTCTCTCTCTCTCTCTCTCTCTCTCTCTCTCTCTCTCTCTCTCTCTCTCTCTTATCACATGCTACTTCACATTATATACCGTGTCGAAAGGTTAAAGTTATAAATAAATTATGAAGCGATTCGCGCGTATGATATAGCAGAGTATGGCTAATTGATGATTACTTTAGAAACATGCAAGGATCGTACTAACATAGAAATGGGAGATAAAAAATATGATTATACAAGTAATTTTTAAAGTCTACGAAATTGATGTGTCTATTTCAGTCGCATTTTTAAAATAATTATTAATTATTGCATTATCATTGTCCAAGTATATAACGATTTTTTACATTTATCACGACACGCTTTTCATATCACATTTATTAAGCGATTTGTGTTATATGGACTGAGCGGCGCGTTTTATCGAACGTTTCCCGTTTTACGCAGATCGAACACGCACTACCTCCGATCGCGATTCTCATATGATCTAGTAAGTAAAGTGTATTACAAACGCATTTCACGAACAAATGATTTGGGCTATAATTGCGACGCCAATTTAGACGACTTCGATTATTTCGACGTGGTTCCCCTTTCCGCCCGAAACAACAATTGCTCTCACGGGAACGAATAGTCGCTTGTGCTAGGCGGAAGTTTACTACTAGGTTTTTATCAAACGACTACTCTTCCGCAATTGTGTCTGCCCTAGGTTCGCGTGTAAGTGGGCGATTTGCATCCGCACGACGGATATACGAGAATGAACGTAGAAAATTTATAGCCAATGAGATTGTATCGATTCCGCGTGTAGCATCGCGAAACGCGTGTTAATAATGCGTCGGACACTAGCAATTGCGTCGTTAGTAATCTTACTGCGATGACGATCTTGAAAATATTCCTTAAGGACAGAATGCAAATGCAAAAATATACAAAAGTAATTTCTCCTACATCGTTTGTTTTAATTACGTTAAAGTAAAAAATTTGTCTAGCGAATGTTTCTAGTGACATCGTGATATACATGTCACACGTTATAGCGTTGTAAGTTCTTGACGCATCTCAAGAATTATTTGCCGAATTATAGTTCGTTAATTATATCATTTCGTTAAATGAGACCGTTGAGATATGATTTTCTCAATAAGAAAACGTATTACTTGTTAAATTATTGCTGTCTTAATTGCTTTGTTGTTTGTTTAATACGAGGTGATTAATGTAGTTCAGAACTCCACCTTTGCCGTCGTACCTCTTTGAACCTTGACCTTTTCAATATCTTTAGTTCATTAAGCGGCCTCTTCGATCAGGTATCGAAGTAGGTGTAGGTATCTCCGATTGGAAGTCACGGTGTGAATTACAGTCGACTGATTTACCTTCAACAGTCCTCGAGCTAAATTGAACGTCCAGCAAATAAATGCTTGATTTCGATGGCAAGTGCGTCGATAATTACTAACGCTCTTCTCACTCGCTCGTAAGTTCGCTGAAACCTGCCTCAAACCTGGTCACGCTGCTAATTGATATAAATGCGGCCCGGTGCGCCGATTACAGCGTGCAAGTTCCCACTTATTGTTAGACGTGATGCACATCTTCATTCTCGTAGCAGTCTCTTCCAGACCCGAAAGTCTGGAACATGTACGCAAAGTCATCGAACAATTAAAAAGAAGCACGGAGTAATATCGAGGCGCTAATGGCACCGACACCTATTATAATTCAGTGATTACTAGTTCCGTTGTTTTTACAATCGAATCGATTTAGAGGAGAGAGTGGAAGGAACAGTTAAAAAAAGATATTTGATATAGATGTTATATGATTTCTTGCTAGAACTTTTACATCCTACATATTTTTATAAAATATATCGAAATAAATGCGATGATGCGTGATGCATATTATTAGATAAGAAAACGCAAAGATATCACTCGTTTCCCAATTTCAAATCAATTTGCTCGGAATCAAAGCTACGTTGGAAAAAAAATTTCGTTTTATATTTTTAGTTAAAAATTGACTTTTTAAAATTAGAAATTATCTTCTTTTCAGTTTTTTTGATCAATATATTAGTTTCACAATATAATTATATGTTATAGAATTTAAATCTTTAACAACAGTATGGAGAATTGCAATAACCATTGCAATAGCATTGTGACTCTCGAGATGGAGTGAGCTCCGAGGGGTATCGTCAGATTTATTCGGTGCCAAAATTTCAACCAACGCGCGACGTGTCGGCCGAGACGGCCGTAAAACATTTTTAATTTCGCCTATTTCGTTCGTCGAGGAAGCAATGAGAATTACCCATTACTCTCATATGCGACGCACGCGGCTGCGACCTTGAGCCAACAAACGCAATCCGCAGATCGCACTGATGTGTTGCGGTGCGCAAACTGGATACAAGCCAATCGGTCGCGCGTGATCCCGGGGGAAATTTTTGGCGCGCGTGCGTTTTTGCACGGATTCGTGTCGGATTGCGGTTGATCCTGGCGAGTACTCGAACGTGAAGATTTTCGTACAGCGTTCGCTGACAACAGGTGTCTCTTCGACCAAGCCGAGTTGAGGCACGAACGTTGTTTGTTTTCACGCGAAAGAATTTGCCAGCTTTTAACGGCTTCTTTATTGCTACGCGTGAACTTTCACGCACGAAATAGCGATTTTTAAGTTTTTCGAGATGCGTGAAGATATTACCAAGTATATCCTTGTTTTAAGCACTCTGTGTAAAATTGAAAGTACAATAGTTGGTTAAAAGAAACGCTATTTCAAAGTTAACGAGAAAGTCATTATGGATAAACTTTAATTTTGGGTACAGTGTACTAGTTGTATAGTTAATAACTGCTTATCATATAATATTTTTATTTTCAGGTTTTTTCCTGAATAGACACATCTTACCATATAGTAGATTTTAGAATATCTTTAATATTTAAAAAATTTTA
This sequence comes from Aphaenogaster rudis, assembly GCA_003063815.1. Taxonomy (NCBI): domain Eukaryota; kingdom Metazoa; phylum Arthropoda; class Insecta; order Hymenoptera; family Formicidae; genus Aphaenogaster; species Aphaenogaster rudis. The sequence continues at coordinate 303,500 of NJRL01000004.1, read as the reverse complement.
TAGTCACTATATTGATCGCATATTCCTAGTCTTTAGTATCAGATGTTTTAGGAAAATTGCAAATAAAATTTACGTCGAAATAAATTTGAGATAACACTTGTATATTGCCTTATGTGTATCGTTCATAAAACTATAAAATCATCAACGAACGAAAATTAACGATGCATAAATGTCGTTCGATTGAGCACAGAGCGGTAAATCTATAGGGATTCCTCAGTCTTTTTTTCAGTTTCTGATTTATATTCTTGATAGCGTAACGAAAATAATATTTCTATTAATTGAATAGGTAACGCATCAGATTGCCATTGCTCGCGTTTTCCCATTCGTTACGCCACAAATGCGAAAAGACTCGAATGGTCGAATGACGTTCATCCATTTCTCTTTTGTCCATTCCTGAACGAATTTCATTGATCGAGGCGAGGATTTTCTAGCACGGGAAATACCTACTATAATACATTGTAACAACGACCACAATTGGTACTGTTGACATTGTATCGACAATACGCACTTGTAACCGAAAATTATCGTTTATCTTTCTACTGGTGTAGCCAGTCAGTGGCGAAAGTCACGCTTCGCCGCGGATCATCGCCGCTGCGGGCGGTTCGTTTGTCGACCTTTATCACTGACAACGCCGCTATTACTATCGCGAGAGCTCTATGCGATATACGCGATGGCGTTTAGTGTGATTTGGGAAATTGTATATCAATATTTTGCTATATTTTTACAGATTTTCTATTATATTTCATTTATATATTTCATTGTGACTTAAAGAGTTTCATTTACCAAGAGTTTATTTTATCAAATTAAAGTTATTCGCTTTGTATTCTTATCTCTCTCAATGTATGTGGTATCGGTGAATACTTGAATTTTGTCTTAGTGTTCGCGCAACAATGGATGATCTGGCAAAATGACCAGCGCATATTTTTCGAAGATCGCGCGTGTGATTCCACAATAAACCTTGATCTCCCATCGAGGCGTACGTAGCACAGGATCTAAAAACGAATGAATATGACAACGAATACTCTCGCATCGTGCCGTCTCACTGTCCTCGCAGCATCTTGGAGAGTCGCTATGCGAGACACAAAAGCACACGAGAAAAAGAATGCAAATCAATACTCGGTATCCGGTATCCGGGATCCGGGATACCGAATCCCATACGAGAGCACGCGGCAATTTGCTTCTACCGATCTTGTCTTTCTTTTCATGTCTCGTATCTAGCCCACATGTTCGACTAAGAATTGTCGAGAATAATGAAAGCATTTGCCAGCGACACGTTTACTATCGACCTTCGCTAGAATATTCCGATATTCACATTATAAAACGCAATTCTTTGTAAATTTTATAAATTTCTTCTCTCGCTATTAAATCGACTATATTTTTGTATTATTTGCTACGTGAGAGTTGATGAGATAAAATATGATTTGAATATTTTACGTTGATGCTAGATTATGTTGAATGACGCTCGTAAATTATGTACGGAAGTGATGGCGATATAATAAATGACGATGCTATAATTTGTATCGCCTCATTTATTCGTAAAAATAGATATTCGCTAGATATAGATTGGAAGAGGATTTATAACGTCGGTTAATCTTTTATACGACAGAAAACCGATGACGATTTAGACAAAATAATTGACACAAGATTATATAAAGTGCACTGGTTTTATCAGGGAAGCAATTTTTATTATACTTTTTATTAAATGTTACTATTCAATCTTGATCATTTTGTTCGAAATTCAATTTCCGACATATTTAATATCGAAGACCAGAAAATTGTCGCAAATTAAATACCTACTCGCCGTTTTTCACGCTTTTCTTGTTGAATAAACTTCTTCTTGGTTTTTTTATTTAGTCTGTAATAAGTATTTTATTTTAATGAAAAAATTTGATTTCTGCACTTAATTTCTAGATATTTCATATTGAGCGTAAATGATCGTGTATATTGTTTTGTAATTTACTTGATTTCGAAGTTATTTAACATCAATGAGCGCAGAATTGGTGCACACGATATTCTCGCCGTTATTCGGTCTTTACGTTCTCGTTCACCGAATCAGGATGATATGTACAGGTAATCGTAGGAACGTGACGATTGAATTGCATCAGCTTTGCCGACATCGCGACGACGAGGAACTATTAAAGTTTGTTAGACCAACCGATCTCTCTACCGTCAACACCAATTCCATAATTCATAAGAGTCGGCGTGATCATCGACGCCAGCATTTCTTTTATTCATCTTATGGCTCAATTCGCCGAGACTGGACCTAGCCGACGCGATGACTTGTTCTCCATACCGCAGACTGCGGTGCGTTCCACGTAATGGCATGCGACGGGAAATTCACGTTCGTCCGAGTCAACAAGTGATACTTATCGATCCCGCTTGTCAGTTGAGCTCGTTTCCTTCTCTACTTTATTTTTTCTTTTCCCTGCCTCATCTTTCTTTCTCTCTCTCCCCTCCCCCGCTCCCTCCCTCCTTCCTAAACCTTCTCTCTCTTCAGACACTTTCATGCGACACGCATGATGGATATGATTGTGCGTGTCACGAAGGGAAACATGTTGTGAAATAGGATGGTTATTCGCAAATAGCCCTTTCGTGGGCTCGTTTTTAATCTTGGTCATGGATGTAGCTCATGGATAAACGTTGCATTTGTATATAATATATGTATATCTAAAGAGCTTTAATAAAGAAGGAAAAATATAACAAGTATAAAAACTCTTTCTTCCAGTTTAGAAAAATTGATTATAAAGATAAGTGTGTAGAAATGAAAGGGCACAATACAAGCACACACATAAATTAATACAATTTATTTTATTGTATTAATAGAATACAATCTTTGCGAGATTAATTTGACTAAGTTTCCACACTTGATGATTTTACATCTAGATAATTCTTGAGATATTTGATGATCTATGCAGACAGACAATCGTGATTTTAGAAATTACTCGATCTTTCTACTAGCCAAGGCTAATTTTAGTGCAGAGATATTGTTCGATCAACTATCTTTGGGATAACAGGATAGCTGGGTAACGAAGTTTCGTGTATCGAAGATGGCCCGGTAATCGTTTTATCCTTTTAACGAATTACCAGAAGCGCCCACGAATGCCTTCTGGTAGTTGCCTGGATAGTGCTCTTTTGTACGTGAATAATTGCATGTTTTGACAAATATATGAAAAACCATATACAGTTAAGCTTTGAAAAGTACATTTATAAAATTGTATAAAAGTTTTTCAGTTTTACTTTGACTTTTTTAAATGAATCTTTTAAAATTTGGTCTGCTTCTTGAACTTTTATTTTTTATTTAGGAATATTTAAGTCATACTTTGTAGAAGGTCCTGAGCTTGCAAATATAATCGCAGTGAGAGCATTAGCGCCACGCATACAGCTATGTCGAGGTGTGGCTTTGAGAGGATCGATACTGTGTTAGTCTTTTCTCTCTCTCTCTCTCTCTCTCTCTCTCTCTCTCTCTCTCTCTCTCCTCCCCCCTACATACACATCTTTTCCCTTTCCCTCCCTGTCTCCCTCCCTCTCTCCTCTCTTTTCCCTTTCTTCTCTCTTGCCAAGCTACTAGTCGTTATCAATTGTATCATCTTAGTATTGTATCATCAATTTTTTTTAATTATCGCAGTGGCAAGTAAGATCATGTGTATTTATGTAATATTTTATTTCTTAGAATGTCTAAAGTTTCTTGAAGTAGAAAATTGTTAGTGAATTTTCACAAAACTTTATCCTTTAATCTTTCTTTTCTGCAAGTTGAAATATTTCTAGAAAAAGCAAAATTTCCCTTGCAAATAAAAATTTTTGTCAATATATTCGCTTTAACATTCAAACTCGTTTTTTCGGCCATGTCTTAAGATCGAAGGAGGAATCAAACAGTGAGAAGATGGATTCCGGTCCCTTCTTTTTTCATGGTCTCAAGATTTGAAAAGGATGCTGCAGATGGAAAGATGCATTCATGAATTTTGATATACGCAGTACTTCGATTCCTAGTCCGCAATCAATACCGAAAATTCTATTCATTGAACCGATATAACGATGTAAGATACTTATTTGCAAATTAAATGTCAAGTAAGATATGATTGCTTGTCAAAAATAAGAAGAAATTGTAAAAAGAGATTCCAAATTATCAGCGAAACAATATAATATTATTTTATGCACATGGATATATTGTATTATGCAATTAAATATTAAATTGTTTAATTAAAAAAAGTAAAATGTAATGACTGCATTATCCGTCATAAAATTTTTTTTTTATTCTTCAATTGACAAAAACTTTTATCGTACTTTTTTTCGTCGTACATATTCTGATAATACTCATTTACAACATACATTTTAATCTCGTCTCCTGTCTGAGGTCCCCGTTTAGATATATCTTATTGGATCGAATGCGATATCAAACGAAGAAGAGATGAATTCAAATGTGTAACTATTTGTTTAATATTAATTCAGTTTATCGGCTTATTTATATTCCCATAAAATTTATTACATTGGCGATAATTATATGTTAAATTTATAACAATTCATACACATTGCAAAAATATTATGTATTTTACATTATAGTCGCGCGGATAGTCTTAATATGATAATATATTAATATACACAATATCTACTTGTGATTTATTCGTTTATTGAAATTCTTTTACTGTGTAAAATTTATCTTGTCTACTTATCTTATGAATACTTGCCAGATATATATATGAAACCTGAAGACGTATTATACGAATCTATCATTAATTTCGATCATGTTAAAGATGTCGATCGAGGATCGGGAGGAATGAGTGATGGTGTTTTCCATCGATAGTGTTTTCCATCTCCCGGTATCAACATTGTTCTCCTTAAATTTTCTTTACTTGTTAACGCGGGACGACAGTTGTTGTCAGAAATACTGGTTTTCGCTTGATTTGCGAGATCTTGCATCGAAGCGAGTTGTCGCGTTAACGATGCGCATTAACTGTGAAGTGATACGTCTGTCAGGAAAAGTTCTGCTTTCATTATAGCAGTGTAGCAACGGCAACCCAGTTCGTTGATCGATCTCGAAATAGGTACGCATAGAGGACGGCGCATTGCGGCGAAAATGCTGTCGGGTAGGTAAGATAAATGTAAATAAGCTAGCCAAGAACAGAGCAGGTCGAATTTTCTTGAAAGAAAAAGGAATTTGCTATTAAGGAGGAATTAAGGAGGAAGTTTCGAGATACCCTGAACCATATCATGTACATGAATAGGAGATATATCAGAAATAGCAAATATCTTGTCTGTTACTTCTTGAATTATTTTGTTGAGTAAGTAGGATTATAAGCTAAAATATCAATAATTTGGAAATTTAATTATTTGACTAAATTGCTTTTCCCCAATAGACATCATAAATCAGAATCTTTGCAAGAGTGTTTAGAAGTTTCCAATTTTGCTAGAGTAGACATTAAAATTCTATCTATTAGCGTGTTGCTATGCAAAAGATATGTGAGTGTTTTGTGTTTGCTTAAACCTCGCCAATATCTTTGGTAACGAAGAAAACTCGCACGCTCATTAAGAAGCCGGATTATTTTGATATTTAGCACTTTCTGAAGTAGGGCCTCAGCATCGTAGAAAACTTCTTCGTGTCATCCAACGCATATTAATTGAGAATAATTTTTGCTCTTGTACAGCGAATGCAAAGAAAAACATGTCGTTATACGAATTATCAAATGTCAGTGTTTTTCACGTATAGAAGAATCGGCCATGTCTTCACTTAACCCTGATTAAGCTCGATTTGTGGAGCAAATTGATTCCCGGATCAAAAGAGCGAGGAGCGTAATCGTATAGCAAGTGCTATTTAAACGCTATACAAACGATTCTCTCGTACCTGAAAATTGATCTCTATTTTATAGCCTTCGATTTGGCTAATATTCGTGTAAAAAACTATTTATTGCACGGCCTAAATTTATTATACTATTCATGGTTCTCTGTAACTTTAACTTGCCATGCTATTACAAAATTGATTAACTTTAACTTGCTATTGCAATAATGAAGATTAATTGTTTTTCTATCTTATTTACAAGCTTTTAACATAAATATATATTTTATATATCTAATAAAAAATCAATTAGAATCGATGAACTACCGAAATCATAAGTAAAATAATCTTTTATTTTCATGTTTTTAAAATGCGTAGCGATAAAAGTAACACGATAGTTGCAAGACACTTTGTATATAACTGATAGATATATACATCATTGTCAATTACAGATAATTTATCCTACCTGCCGACTTTATTATGCGCAATTTTATTATCCACGATTTAATTACACTTTGCTTATGACAGATGTCATGACAAGCGCGTTCTTATTCGCCCGTATTCTTGCACATCGTTGAGTCGAGTTGAATTGAATCTAGTCGAGTCGCTACAAATCGAGCGCGATCGTTAGCCTGGTATCGCACGACCGACGAGTTAATTAACGACAATCGTTCTCCAAGAAGGCATCGGAAAAGTTCGTATGATGTGATTGTTCAATAACAGTAAAGAAAACAGTATGAGATAACGTTTCCGTTTGATGATATTGTCCCGTGGATTCAACAATCTCGCATGTCACCGGCATGTAGGACCAGCTATCACGTTCGCGAAATCTACAACTTGTTAAGAATTGTCATTAAGTCTATGACACGAAAACTCGCGGAAACAGAGAAAGCTTTACGATTGTGACGTCGATAATCGCGATCTCGATTGGCGCGAATTCCTCGTTCCAATCGTGGAAAGTTTGATCGGCACGGATGTGCGCAATGCGGTAATTTAGCTGATGCAAGATCCAGATATGTTAAAATATTTCATGAATGGGGAGAGAGAGAGAGAGAGAGAGAGAGAGAGAGAGAGAGATGTTTGAAATATAAACATTTTTTAAATTTTATTCATTAAATAAATTTCAGTTACCTTGTTTCATCTTAGTAAATGAGATTATAATAAATACAAAGGAAGTAGAAATCAGATACAAGAAAGAGTGGAACAGCTTTCGACGCTAGTCATATAACACATTTCGTTTCTGTCTCGTTAGTCTTTTTACAAAATCTGCCTAAATATAGAAATCATTTAAAATACAAGATTATTGTAACAAGTAATTTCACAAATTTGACGTCTTGTCATCCTTTCTGTTACAGTGAGATTACATGACAGTATACAAGAGGAGAATTTCCATTATCTCGTCTTTGATCTGTAAGTATATCGAATCGTTATTACTGATCGTTAGATCTAATTTAATCATCTTATATGTTCCTCGTGTTCCTTTTAGTGAAACTGGTTTAGTTATTCTATAGAGCTCAAATGGCAGTAATTAAAATCTCGAATGACGATGCACAATTCATCAATGGACATGATTTATCTTGACGACATTTTTAACTGTTGTTTAATGTTTCCAGAATTATATTACTTGTCGAATCAATTGCAAATCATGCATGCCTCTATCTCATATACTACGAGAAGAAAATATTGTAATAATTGGCGTTACTTATTTGTGGAAGATTACAGCTATTATTTTATATAGACGTGAAAAATCGTACTTTTAAACAGAATAATTTCAAGATTTATGGTTTTTTATAACTCTGCAATCTATATGCATCTTTTTATTTCAAAAGTTTATCGTTTCTCGATCCGCGCAATCATATTGAGAGTACTCGATACGATCGAGCCGACAACAGACGCGATTCTCGAGTCATCGCGTTCATTTAGTCTCGACTCCATTAACAGGCTTCCAGCGGCGAACAACAGCGAGGCAATTCGTGAGCTCTAATTGCATCAAGCAGATACCGATCTGTGGTCTTTTAATGTCAGCAATCTACGCACGGGACGAGAAAGTATCGCGCCTAATTTAATTTCCAGGCGAGAGTACGCGCCCGCTCCGTTACGTTTATATTTTCAACGTTGATTTACAATTTTGTTTCTTTTTCTTGCCATGTGGCAACGGTATATGACTTTGCTAATTTTTGCCACGTCGTTAATTAATTCACAGATCACGAGGAATTTAATTTTACGCATTTATTTGTCGCTCAACTTTTTATCAATATGGCACGTCATTTTCGATTTCGTCCACCGAGTTTCTAGTGTTCGAACAATTAATTTCTTTCAATCTTGTGTAACAGTCCTAGCTTCCATCGTATTTTAATTTCTAGCGCAGAAATGTTATTTCTATTGTCGTTTCTTATTTATTTATTTTTATTTTCTCCGTGAATATTGTCTGTCATTCGGTTGGAATGTGGATGCATATCGCATATTAATATAATTGTTATCTTTATAATGATTATAATGAAATCACAGATTTTATTACTGTCTACAAATATAATGTCAGGAGAAATCTTACTATTTTTTTGCACAACAAGCTCGAGTACAAGCGGTATTGCAAGAGTATGCTTATGTACGAGGCATTTGTGAGAATTGACGCTACTTTTATTTCCGGGGGGTTAAACGTCCCGCTATCTTGATGATATTGCTTTACCACGCGGTCTCGCGACGCGCTCACGAAATGGAATTGAAACGTAAAACGCTTACAGAGTCACCGGCGGAGAACTGTTCGAGGACATCGTCGCCCGGGAATTCTACAGCGAGGCCGACGCCTCGCACTGTATTCAACAAATCCTGGAAAGCGTTCACCACTGCCACCATAACGGAGTTGTGCACCGGGATCTGAAAGTACGTAGAGAAAAAGGGGGCGAGCGTGCTGCGTGTTTGCAGGACCGACGTTGAAATAAAGCGAGCGAACGCCAACCACAATGTATTGTACTTCGTCTACTTTTCGCGATTTCCATAGGATATCCCGGAAAATCTAGACAATAATAGTAAAAGACAATACTTTCCATCGTGTTCTCGATCGAAACTTAAAATTCGCCGACAAAAATTCTTGATCTTTAGAGATCAACAATTCCGTAATTCAAAGTCGCGTTTTCTATTAATTTCGACGAAGGAATGTATAAAGGATGTTACCCTCTATTTTAACAGAGAAAATCATAAAATCATGGAACGCTTGAATCTCACTCGAGTTGAGTTTTAATTGAAATTTCGATTAAAAAAGAGCGATATCGAGGTATGTGCCATAGAGATACGGAGGTATGTGCCATTTTCTGTTGCAGCCCGAAAACTTACTCCTCGCGAGCAAGGCGAAAGGGGCGGCTGTGAAATTAGCGGACTTTGGTCTGGCGATCGAGGTGCAGGGTGAAGCGCAGGCATGGTATGGTAAGTTGGTCCCGATTTTTCCAATGAAACTTGGACTTTCCTCATCAGTTCAACACCGAGCGACGCGATAATACTTGCGGGGATCCTTGTGAGAAGAAGAGTATGTGTCGTTTCGCGACCCTTTCGTGATATTTAATTGATTGGTAATACGGATATTTAATCGTTTTCTTTCTCGAACGAGGATCATTATAGGAGGGTTGGTAGCGAATAATCAGCCATGCAAATTTGGGAAGGATTATTAGCGTTATTCACAAAAAGTCACGACAGAGATATGAAACAATGATACATTGTATTGAGACTTTCAATGAGTCGAGTTTGAACATGTATTTCTTTAATCGGCAAAAATAATAGGATTCGCGAAATATCGTGGCTCAAGTTGCGAATTTAACATCCGACACTATAATTTACAAGCGAAATGTAGTTTCCGTTTTCTCATAGTCTTCAAATATCGCCGCTATACAGTTGCAACTTGCATATATGTTTTCTTCGTATCGCATAACATATCATTTTCTTACAGTAGGAAATACATAAATATTAGCGTAGCGAATGCAAGAAATGTCAATGACGTATCGAAACTATTGTAAACTTATTCTAATGGAAGTACTTATATATATTTTTTTTCTTTTTAAAGAATAACTTTAGAAAAAACGTTATGTTTCTTTACTTTAGAATAGAAAAGAGTATTCTTTTCATATTTTACTTTTTTTCTTCTTTGCGTTTTATTTTATTTTATTATTTTTCATATGCACATCAATATCCGCTCGAGTGAAAAAAGAAAAAATAATATTGACTGGAGAGTCATTAGGAGTCTTATCGTTAAACACATGTTTCGAAGAGTTTCAGCATTCTTCATTTTTAAATAGCAAGTCTGTTCTTACCAACTATCTCGTTGTTGCTCGATCATCTGCGATGCGAGCCGTGAACTTCGATCTTTCCGTCTACTTTGTGCCCTGTCCGTTTGATTTACGTACATTCTCCACACAGATGTCTATACGAGCCAGTATATTTGAACGCGAGTGCCAGCCAGCCGGCTGCTCGTTTTGTTCTCCTTTATGCAAAAATACGCGTGGGGAAAGTTTTCCGATATCGCGGTGAACTCTTTCGCGCATGCAGGCAGTTCCATAGAGAAACTCCTGCTTGATTTTAAATTCTTTATCGAATTCGGAGACAATCTTGCGGAGAATTTTGTCTGAAACGATCACTTGCCGTGCGTATCTATATTTAATGTTAAAATATTTAATCTTAAATATTTATAAAACCCGTTTAAAATTAACAAATACATTATTTTATTGCATTCAGATTATTCTGACATTTTGCTAAGTGCTTTAAATTTTTACTTCATCGATCAAAAGAACTATCGTAAAACTATCGTTATACCTATATGGCTTTTCTGGAGCACGTCGTACATAGGTATATGCTGATACGTACAATTGCGTATCCTGGCAACGCTTGTTCGTGTCTCGCTTTTATCTCCGCAATCGATTTTTTCTCTGCGGTGCTGAAAATATGCATGCACTATATCCGTCAAATCCACGTCAAAAAATTTATATTATTCCGCGCACGAAAATTACATAGCTTTGATGGTACAATTTAAGTACAACAGAGTAAAAGATGGGGGTCGTTTAATCCACTTGAAACATATTATTATTCGAAAAATCAACATTTATTTTATGCCAGTTTTGTATAGAGTGTGTAGCGATAGACTTTTTAATTTATACAACTATATACATATGAAATACACAGATGGTTACATAAAAATTAAATGTACAATCCAAGGGAAATGTGACTAGTTCTTGCAAGCAAATTTTTTGTAATATTTCTTTGTTCGCTCGTAATTATATCCGCTCGTGTTGTTTGTTTTCCGAGAAATTTACTATGTTTGCGAAAATATTTTGCGAATGGATAACAAAAGCCAAAGGATCTAACGTGATCGTTGGCACAGTATTTCCGAGGGTAACCATAAACGGTCTAATTGCACAGTCATGCTTTTGTTGCACCAAAGCAACTGCGTCCCGGTTACAATCATAACGATTATACAACGGTGGAGTATGCTTATCGAAAATTAATTACACGCGGCAGAGCGCGATAAAATTGCTAGCACAAAAATAAAAAAAAAATACTGACCCCGAGCTCTCACGACGGCACGTGACTGCCCGAGTTACATTTTTCGCGTGGCCATTAATCGCAAAAATTTTACAGTCCTATTTTTTTTTCACTATCGCATCGTCATTTATATGGTTTGTGATACATTGTCTCACAGGGATTTAAGGAATACATTTTGCGTATCGCGAGCATAAATATTTATTAACTTTCGCAGCCGCATATGAGATAGATCTAATCGACAACAATCAGCATAACAATCCATAATTCACATTACAACCGCGTAGAAATGCTTTTTTGGCCAACTGCAGTGGCCATTATACAAACTGGTTAAATACTCATTTTTATGAAAATAGATACGGCTTGCCTTGTCGCCGATTAAAATTATTAAAGTTATTAATATTACAACGATATTCATTCAATTATATTTTAATTGTTAATATTATAACGATATTCATTTAATTTTATAATTAAATTTTTCATAAAATTTTAACAAATTTGTTAATAAATCAACAATTGAGAGGGCGGTAAAAATTTGCGGGCGGTTGTTGTGTTTGCTTTTCGAATAAGGAGAATTAATTTAAGCGATGAGTGGTAATACCCGGGACGTGATTTTACGCACGTAACGTCCTGATCCCTTCGATCCTTCGTACGGCGTAGCCGTGTCCTTTGAGAGGGAATGAACCCGAGTGATTGATAAAAAGGTTTCGCTGGAACGCCCGGCTACCTCAGCCCGGAGGTGTTGAAGAAGGAGCCGTACGGGAAACCAGTCGACATATGGGCGTGCGGTGTCATACTGTACATTCTCCTGGTCGGTTACCCGCCCTTCTGGGACGAGGATCAACATCGGCTGTACGGGCAGATCAAGGCCGGATCGTACGATGTACGTATCGTACGACGTACGATTTATTTAGACTCTTTTTAGAGATATATTACTTATATCACTACATTTTACAAACTCGAAGAAAAGTGACACATAAAAAAAAAAAGAATTTGTTGAAAGAGAAAATTTTATACGTTGAATTTATTGATAAAACAACACTTTCTTTTAATGTTTTACATCTGCTTGCATAGTTATTTAATTGTCTTGATAATGAATTATGATTAATGTTATTTCTACGCTCGTTTTGCAGTATCCGAGTCCGGAATGGGATACCGTTACACCGGAAGCCAAAAATCTTATCAATCAGATGCTGACGGTGAATCCAGGAAAGAGGATCACTGCCAGCGAGGCATTGAAGCATCCATGGATCTGCGTAAGTTTATCGTATCACGACAAACGATTTAGTTGGAATTTATACAGAAAGTAGCCTAATATATCGTGTTAGATTACTGACACATAAATCTTATTATACGCGAGTATCGTATTTCTATGTCTATGTAATGTTACGTAATGCTACGTAATACATCATACAATTTAATACGTTAAAATGCGATAGTTATTCAAATCGGATAGTTTAAAGATAGACATGGATTGATAAAATATTGTCATATATATGTAGATACTTCTATGGATAACAATAATATGGGCCCCAAATAGACAGCAATCATTTGAAAATATCAATTTTTTAAATATGTCAGAGAGTTGTCTTTTGTTTGTTTATACTCTCGAATACCATTGTCGAATATCATTGACAGAAATTGGCGCCTTTTCTCCTCATACATAGACGTTCTATCTATGCCTAATATCCTTTCTCGTTTACTTTGTGTTTCAGCAACGTGAGCGTGTTGCATCTGTGGTGCACAGACAAGAGACCGTAGACTGCTTGAAGAAATTCAATGCAAGGCGCAAGTTAAAGGTAAGTCTCAAAAAATTTTGCCCCATATATGTTTATTCAACGCGTTTTTACGTATCTTTGCTGTAAATTTTATTATCTGCTGACGATTATACGATTTTGCGATTTCCCATCATGAATTTGCGGTTTGTTATTTAAATGACTCGGTTATCTCGAAAAACCATTGTGCGATAAATAAAAACGCATTTTTTTATTTGCGCATGGAACAATATAAAATTTAAAATAAAAACCGTGACATCGCAATATTATCCGATTTATAAACGTTTAATAAAAAGAAACACATTTTATACTCCTGCGGATAAACAATCTTTTCGTTACCTTCCGTAATAAAGCTTCACCGTTGCAATTTCAAATTTGATTGCATTTTGTCTTAATTAATGTCGGAAAAAATTGCATTTGACCCAAACGCCCCAAATAGTCGTTAAATCACGAGATAAATGACAATTGAAATTTACGAGAGATTCATCTCGGGAAATGTATGACTGTTATACGGATATAATAACTTTTATGAAAGTTGTCGAGAGATTTGACGAAATTTGTTTGATTTGCGATTATCAACTGTTAATTTTACAGCGGGTACATGGGAATGTATGGCGGTAATCGCACAAATTCTCATTCTCGCCGGCCGCAAAATCTCGTATATTAGTTCCGGCCATTTACAAATGCAAATTCCATTATGTCCGCTTATCACGTTGCGGTCTAGATTGCGTTCATGCGGCGTTGCGGATGTTAGTAACATCTGTAAAATTAGAACACCGTGACGTATAGTGGTCACAGGTATTGGAAAATTTTTAAAGCAATTCTTTAAAAAGATAAGCTCTCGCGGGTCCCGTTGGCCACAACGGATTCGATCGGGGATCGATGATGTCTCCCTACCTATGGGAGCTGTTCCTACGGCACTGTCGTTCGACAAGTCACCGACGATTAAACGATGGCACGCATCGAGCAGTACGACTCCACTTGTCGTTGCAATCGCCGCACTCTCAACGAGGTATACGAGAGCGAAGAGTAGCGCTTTTTATCCGAGCCACGTGTGTGACAACGTTCGTTCGCCAATGTTCGTTATCGGAATGCGTCGAAAGCTCGAAGCACATGCGAGGACAACGCGTATCCCTTTCAAAGGGTTTCGATTTAATTGACTGTGAAACTGAGAGTGCGAGATCCGCGGAACATCGCATCGGACGCTTGTAAAGACGCCTGGAAAGACTGTGAAAAATTCACATTTATCCCTTCAATTTTCTTTGAGTTTATTAATTTTTGAAAAATAGCATATGAGTTAACAATTCCATTTGTAATATTTTTTTAACTATTATTAATTATAATAATTTCTGTTAGGATGATTAATGATCAACGATTTTCACAGATATCTTTTTAGATAGAGAATTTTGCAAACGCGAACTCTAACGCGATTTGTTGTAATATTTATTGTTAATGTAATTATTAATGTGTAATTTGATTCTTTAAATTTTTATTATATCTTCTTTGTCTCTATAGCAAGGCTTTTGTCATTCGATTTTTTTAAATGTTGTATTTGTACGCTGAGCTAGAAGCTTTGAAAGAAAATATTATGTACCCAAATTTCTTAGCAATATTACGTAATCAATTTAATATTTTAATTAATATTAATGCACGTAAAAATATTCTATATTAATCTAGTTATATTTATCAAATAGGTCACAAAGTTTTTCACAATACAAAAAAAAATTCTTATATCATTAATTTTTTTATGTAAAACTACGCTTAGTTAACTACAGTAAGTTACACTTAGTTAACTACACGTTTATTTAATTGGAACATTGGTCTGTAAGGATTATGTCCTTGTAACTTACGAGCAGAATTGGATACGCAATTTCGACCTATTTCTTCATTCTTATAGTCTCAATTGGACGACATAATCACGACGACACTCTATAGTAGTCGTTCAATGCGTGGAACAAAGTGCAAGGAACACATTTCATTATTTGATACGAGCGGCGACGCATGAACAGCTATTAAACGTCCAACAATGGTTCGCAATCGCGATTAAACAACACGTGTACAAGTCTTATCGTTTACGTGCGTGATATTTGAACCGTACTTATACATGTAATTACTATGATTAAGACGGTAACATTCGGTTACAATTCAATAATATATTTAATATCAGAAATAAAGTATTTCTCTTTGTAAACGAGAGAAGAAGGTATCGGCTCTTACAAAAAAATATTGATGTATTAATATTTGAAAAATCTTATACTTTGTAAATATTTTGAAGAAACCATTCCTTTATGCTGCTGAATATTATTTGTAACATAAGAACGATAAAAAGATATTAAGCGTGACGTTTGCAGAAACTAGGCCGTAACTTCGTAACCACGTAAACATTCTTGAAAGCCAATACTGACAGGATCTTACGTCATTGAAAAATGACTCTATTATAATGTTTAAGTTTAAGTGAATAATTTTCGCGCGTTGAGATGAACAATGTATTTCGCGAAACCGGGTCGAATTACTGACATTAAAACTTGCTACTCTAGCGAATGGACTCGATAGCGTTATCTTAATAATAGTCGACGATAGCGAGCGCGTAAAATCGATCAGGCTCAGGATCGTTTATATCTGCGTGACGTAATTATAATTGGATACCTAACTTAATTAACATTTATTCGGCCACCGCGATCGTATTTTTTGCTCGATATAAAAAAATGCCCTTATAAAAATCAAATATCACAGCAAGCTAATTATCAAGCCTTTCATAATTAAATGAACAAGCAGCCGATAAACTTTGAAAGTGTCTGAAAATTATGATTCCAATAATACCATTTGTTTTTTTAAATGTTTATTTATAATCATCTATTTATACCCCATCAAATGATGAAGACAAAATATAATTTTAAAAATAACATATTTATTTCTCGTTTTAATTAGCAACAAACTGTTTCAGTGGCAATCGGTGAAATCGACACAATCATATATAACAATAATAACATAGAATTATCTCTTTTTTCACGTGGCGATAAAAATATTCTCGTTCTCAATTTTAGCGCGTACGCAACAATAATGACTTGACTTTATCAATGTTATGCAATAACAATAGATACGGAAGATTCATATTTACATACTTACAATAGTAACACTAGAATATTTTATAATTTCTATTATAACTCACGTTGCCTGAGTTGGGGAAATTGATAATGCAATTTTTGTTTTGTAAAAAAATAAAAAAGATGAATTATTTTATAATTAGCAATTTGTTTCAGTATTAGAAAATTAATGAATTTTCAGACACTTACTTGAGGCCTTGCTCTTCTATCGTGTTGCTTCGAGTTGCAGTTATATCGAAATCGTAGTAGCGAACGCGCGTTAGAGGTAAATAATCGGCCGAGCACGTAGAAATGGCAGCGATGTCGAAGCAGCCAGCCGAATGCTGAT
The DNA here is from genome assembly GCA_003063815.1 of Aphaenogaster rudis. Taxonomy (NCBI): domain Eukaryota; kingdom Metazoa; phylum Arthropoda; class Insecta; order Hymenoptera; family Formicidae; genus Aphaenogaster; species Aphaenogaster rudis. The sequence goes on along the minus strand of NJRL01000004.1, from coordinate 287,006 downwards.
TAAACCCCGACTCATAAAAGTGCAAATGCCGAGTGAGGAAATTTAATGACGCCCTCCGCTCGTTCGTTCGTTCGCGCGCAGATTGAGACATGCGAGCACTGAAGAATAAATTCATGTTGTGCAGACAACAGGAGGCGACTGTGCCCGAGGTAATGAAATTTTAATCACCGTCAGATTGACGTCTAGTAACGCGGCGTCGCGTCGTTCGCCTTAGCGTTGGCTGCGGTGAAGGTACAACGAATATCGATAATACAATATTTTCACAACGATATTCGTGTTGTTTCATAACGTTCGCTATATGTATACAGGATATAACGTAGAATTATTTAGAATTACGAAACATTCCGTATATTAATTCCGTAATCTGCAGCAACGCCCGTCGATTTGCACAAGTCGGATGATTTTCAATTAGCGCTGTCTGTTATTCTACATATTCTCAAAAACAACAATACCGGTATAGCTGTGATATAGCTCAAACGATGAAAGAGAAAGAAGAGGTACTTTAGCTTTTATGAAAACACGGCAGCCACTTTTATGTTGTATTATGACAAAAACAGAACATCCGCTTTAGTAATAGGGAATGGTAGGAAAAAGAAAAATTAATTGTTTTACTTTTCTTATAAAAGGGGATTACTATTTGTTTCTAAATTGGTTACTGATATATTGTCATTTTGTCGTTTGCCAACAAGTTGCTTAAATCGCAAAGAGATGTCAATTGATCTATACGTGCATTAAAAAATATGCGACTGTTGTGAATTCGTAGCTGCTAGTTCGTCCAGCGTTTAGTACGGTTAAATCAGACGTTTATTAAAAATCCCGAAAGCGAGATAGCAGCTCAGTAATTTGGAAAGGTTGAAAAATAAAAGTGCACATTTATAGCTGTGAAATGTCGAATGAAGTTCATGATGTCTTTATATATATAAATAACTACGGATAAGAGCATAAAGATTTTCCCCTAAATTATTCCTAATAGTAGCTGTTGCAAGATACAGAGATCTCAATTGATAGAAGCAAATTTTAGGATTAATGTGTATCTTGACATTATATTCATATAAAAAAATTTGATAGTATTCTGATCGTAGAAGAGAATATCGATAAATCTCTTGAGGCTTTATTATTTAACTGGTCACGTAATTTGAATGTCGTAAAACGGAAATGAGCAATATTGTTAATCGGCCGGATTTGAAAGAGGCGGACGAGACAAAATATCATTTCGTTTTAGAGATAACAGACGTGGAATATCCGTCCGAGCGCTGCAAATCTAGTCCGACCGACGCGACGCGACAGTCTTATTACGTAAAGTTCGGCGACGCATCTCGAACTGTTTGCTATGAAACACAATGAAACGTTGTCACTCTGTGCGACAATGTTCCCAACTTGCCGCGAATGTCACCGAGCTTGATGAAAGACGAGAGTTTACGAGTAAACTTCAACCCGAAACTCCGTATAGTCATCCGACCTCACTCTTAAGGTCGTCTTATCAGTCGCCTACTCGTTTGTCCGGGAATTATTTTCTGTAATTAAAGGCCATCATCGCATCATGATGCAGCATTTTGGACTTTCGCCGGACGTTTGTCATAATCGTACACACGAACGACTTGTGGTGATTTTGCATCGAATTATGGTAGACTAATCGATAGCTCAACCTAATAGTCTAAATATATAATTAACGGCAAAGTTAATCGATTCCAATCATTTTATGATGGCAAAAGTAAGGAAAACTGTTATAAATAGATAATAATATAGGGTTATATATTTCTTTTATATTTGATGATCGAGGAAATCTAGATGATTGGAAAAATATCAACCATTTCGAAAAACTGAATGTCCTAGAGAGGAGGCTATTTTTCTTTTATATATTACACTTTATTTCTTACATCTTTTTATTAATGCTATTTTTATGTTATATTTTGACAAAAGAAAACAATTTTGTGCCGTTGGGAATTATCGCCTGGCACTTTTACGTGATATATGTCCTAACTCACTGGTATTGTCTGACCGCGAAGACTGATAGTAATCATTTTTCCTTTTCGCTTGCAGGGCGCTATATTGACGACTATGCTGGCGACGCGGAACTTTTCCAGTAAGTATGATGCACAGGGTAAGTACCTCCGGCCCTATTCAGCGCTCTACACGGACCACGACAGACAGTACTTTTATACCTTCCGTTAAACTTTACGTCTCCGTGTCTCTGTATACGAATTTCCTTCAACAATCCACCGCAACAAAACTATACTCCCCTCTTCCTCCTGTCGTTTATTCGTCTTGCACTCTCGCCACATAGAGGATCTATTCATCTGCCTTTTCGCTCTTCTCTGAGAGGTGCTTTATAATGCGGTTGTGCAGTATCATCATTGGCTAAATATGTTATTTTATTACATCATTGTATTACAATGACAAATTGTCAATTCTGTCCTGACAGTTACGAGGATTAATACAAAATTTGTTTGTAGATATTAAATTCTAATATTTTATTGATATTTCCTTTCTCATAGAAACACGACTGCAGAATGGAGCACCTGTATATATCTTTGCTCGTGCACAAAGATAAATTAGAGTCCTTTTTTTGACTATCCCTTGCATTAGATGATCGAAGGAGCGAGGTTGAACAAGGAATAAAAAATTATATATATATATATATAAATGGCACGATGGTGATGGATAATTATCCGAAAATCATTGTCCACGTGGTTTTCACGATTAATTGAGCGCTTATCAGACAAATAATCGTATTTTATCCTCGCTCATTCGGTACATTGTTTATCACGATACGATGTTCATCCCTATCTATTTCGTATACTTCATATAGTCGATGCACATGGCTCGCACCTCATATCCTGCAAGGACCGTGGCACGTTACCCAGAACGCAGAAACTTATTGTCAGTCGTTTACGTTCAATATACATGATTTATTTTACGTGGTATAACATGACTTGTGTCATGCATATAGCGTGACTCTCGTTATAGAGGCAAGCAATTATGCCGAATCTTAATTCTTTCATTGCGGTATCGTATTATTTTTTTAAAGTTACCGATAAACAAAACAAAAATTGTAATCATATATTCAGCACTTTTATTGTATCAGTAATTGTAAAGCAAAATAACGATGCCGTAAATTTATACTGTAATAAGAAGATATATTTGTCTTTCATGAATCTATTTCTTGCACTCAACCTTATATATGTATTCAGAATAATGAAAGGATTAAGAAGAATGTATTTAGTGATTGAAAAATATATCGAAATATTTTTTCCACGAACATACACGTTTGTTGCGAAACAAAAATTCTGGGTAACGCAAATTGTCGTCGCAGTGGACTTAAGCAGTTTTCTCTTTCATCGAATCGCCATCGTTAATCACTCCATCGAACAATAATTCGGTACAAGCTAGGCAAATCATCGAGTCATATTGTGTTTTTTTCGGGACATCCTTTCAATCGCCGTATGTAACCGATCAATTCAATATATCACGAGCGTCGTTTATCGCAAGAATTACAATAGCACCCGGGAATCTCGGAAAGTTCAGTAAAACTCAAATCACTGTTAGATTTGTCAAAATGTGCACCCGCCTAAATGTGTTTGTTAACAAATTTTATCGTCTACACGAATTTTTTATTTGAAATTTCTTATTTGTTACGACAAATGTTTTTGTCTCAAAACTTGTAAAAATAATATATAGAAAATTAAATTATTAATAAATGGCAGTGTAATTTGGGTGTGTCCCATTACCTTCAATGAAAATGGATTTTATGATTATTTGTCAAACTAATAATTAAAAGAAAATATGGACGCACACATTCATATTAGAGTTTTACAATTTTGTAAGAGACTTAAAATTTATTACTTATTATTGATTTCAAATGTAAAATGTAAAATGTAGCCGTGGGCAACCTTAACACGTACGTAAAATGGAATGTTGTTCGTGTTGTCGATAAGATTGGCAAAAAATACACAATCTGTACGCATATGTGGCACGTATTCGAGTGGACAATAATAATGGGCCACCGCCTATTCGCCTGGATGTTTTACTGACTTTTATCGATTCTCGAGGAACAGCATATGTAAGAATTTCGTTAAAACGGAATACAGAACAATCGATGTGGCGATGATGATCGCCGTCAATATCTAAAAGTTGAATTTCACAAATTACTTGTCGCGACATAATTAGCAATCGTGATACTGAATATCACGAGATTTCCGTAATTGTATGGTACGTGACGCATTGAACTTATTACAAAGCTGGTGAAAGTCAGCGCGGAATATAATCAGTTAGATTAATTCGATCTCCAATCGTTTTAAAACAAACTGCATCGGCATCGATTATCGCTAATTTTCGTCTATCGATTTTTTTTATGTTGTACGTTGGAATTGATTATTGGAACGAATTGGAACGAAAAAATTTTAATTAGAAGGCTAATTGAGACAAAAAGATAAACCAATTGGAATTAGCAAGATTTGCCAAAACAGTAACGCAACGCACATGATAATAATTGTACTATTATCGTGCGAAGCAAACGCGTAATTCTGTGCAAAAATGCGATTCTTTTTAAGAATTAGATATATCGCGAATACGAATATTTAACGAAACTGGAATGATCTGTGAAACGCGAAAATCTTCAAGGGATCGAAACGAAATATAGTTCAACTGTTTCGGTCCACTAGCGAGATACCCTTACGAATGACTGTACGTTTTGTTAATGTTGATTATTTCCATATGTTTAGGTCAATGGTTTCCAAACTTTTCACTTTTTCGTCTTTATAATTAATATATCTTCTGTGTCTCTTTCATTTTTAGAAAGAGGAACAAGTGTACGCATTGAGAACATTCTCTTAATTTTAGCATCAATTATAAAAGTTAGATGAATAATTGAGAATTGTATGTGCTACTGATTAATATATCGCGTATATAGAATCTAGGGGAATCTAGTTACATTAAAATTATAGAAATCCACATTGCTTAACTTTTCTTTTCTTAAATTAAGTAAAGAGAATATACTAATTACTGAATATATTCTCATGTTTAATATATCGTCTTTTTTCTAAAAAAAAATCCAGTCATTTTATTTCAGTTTGGGAACTCTTGGTCTACAGATTGGGCACAGCTCTAAATTTAGAGCAAATTGCGCCTTTTGACCCTTATTCGCGCTAAGCATTGATATTCGAGATGTGATAGATGGTTGGATACAAAATTAGTTATTAGACTTACATCTATCATCGATTTATGCAGGAATATTGGAATATTACATAGATCGCCGTTCCATTCTTCAAGGATTGAAAATAAATTACACATTGTTGTTAAGAAGCTAATAATAAATTAGATCAATAAGTAAAGAATACATGTGAATAGAAATATTAATAAGTTGTGTATTTTACAACTTTATGAAAAATTTTTTATCAGCAATATTTATATCTATATCTTTACGAAGTATAGCATAATATATGAAAAATCAGTAAATTAGTACGAAAGCAGTAAAATATTCAGAAATTACAAATTAAGAAAGAGAAAATAAAAGTTAAAATAAGCTAAATTCTCAGCTGCTGTAGTTTGTGCTGTATAAAAATTCTCCCATAAAAATGAAAGTCCTATTTTGAGAGACGAGTGCGAATATGGGTCACTATAGGCATTGCATATATTTGCATATATGCATACATATATACGTACACGGCTCGCTGTTATTTGCTCGACTAGCGTAAATACACGCGGGTTCGTTCCACACCTGTAATAGATGTTTGACAGATAATATGTCACGTTATGTATGGCATATGCATCTATACATATATCTATATATGTATGTGTGTGTGTGTGTGTGTGTGTGTGTGTGTGTGTGTGTG
>NJRL01000004.1:242036-270402 GCA_003063815.1 Aphaenogaster rudis | reverse complement strand
ATCCATATCCTCGTTCCGAGATCGTTCCGTTTTACAACGGTATTCTCTCTTTTTTTCTATCTCGCTTTTTATCTTTCTCTCTCTCTCTCTCTCTCTCTCTCTCACTCTCGTCTCTTATACACATCTAGATGTGTATAAGAGACAGTATTTACACACACACACACACACACACACACACACACACACACATGCGTACACAAAACACGTGACAGTGCATCCCAAAGCTATCTTTTCTCACTTTGCGAATACAATTCGCGATATGTAATTCAAGTGTAATCGATGGTTACCAAAATATTGTGTTTTACAACGTGAATGCCGTTATGTTACACGCTTATGAGGAATCTCAAGAGAAATCGTAACGTATCGTGTAGCTCGTTAAGTCGAAAAAAAATATTCAAATCGATTTCGACGAGTGCACTCTCGCAAGTATATACCCGACTTGCGCGTTTTAACACGTTTCGGACTTTTCTTAGTTGTAATCACATGCCTATAAATTTGAATTCGCGCTGTTTTATTCAAAAATTTGGACTTATCTTTATTCCATAACAATACTCAATTGCGTGGATATTGAATGGCTTTCATCCGTTCTTTCGTTTCGCGTAATTTCCCAAAGAAATTTGAGAAACTCCTCCCGTTCCTATACATTTTAGCAAAGTAGAATCCGCGTCCCCCCCTCGCGAGAGATTTCGATAGGATTGTACTCTCGAGACACATTTACTTGTTACGTTGCACCGACATGTAATGAACGCTAAATACTGAACAAGTATTTAATTAACGAACGGACTAATAAATTTCGATTTACGCGAATAATCAATTTAAGCGTATTGTATTTTTAATTTGAAAATTTTACATTTCAAGAATATATATTCCCACATTATATACTTTATACATATCCAGTAGCTTTCGACTTGAAAACAAGATGAGTGAATAATAGTCAATTATTAGATTACTAGATTACAATTGTAACAAAATTTTCATGAATGAATGAATTTTGCATTTTGCGCATAGATCGAGAAAGTACAATCCAAGTTATCTTTGCATGCATCCGCATCTCCTACTTCACCTTCCCTCTCCTCTCCTACCTCTCAGCATATAATTTGTTGGATATCCGAAAACAACGTTTGCTTTCGAAATTTTAAAACATTCTACACACAATATACAAGAAAACTCATCCCTCATCCATCAGTGACATCAGTGTCACGCGAGTGCATATTTCTCCCTTATATATAATTGACGTATCATTACGTTAATTCTCATAGAGAGATATAACAAATTAATAAGTATTTACTTTCGGGCTCTCTTTTATTAACATTCATATGCGAAAATACTGGTTTCAACATAATCTAATTTTCAGAATTTCGCTCGCGACATTCTGAATTATATTATCTGGCAAATGCAATTTTGAATGCACTTTGTATATACAAACTCGCGTGATTCTATATTTTATGTGCGGTTGATGGCGTTGAAATAAATATGCCAAAGTAAACTAAAACGAAAGTGAATCGATGCCATTTGTTTTCCATGCTTTCATTCGAACACGCGTTATATACGTTCGCACAAGTTCAGATGGCTCTGTATTCGTGTCTATCTCCCATGAGTAGAGACACCGTAAAGGCAAAGCACACCAAACATACATTGAACAGCTGCGTGAGAAGTGATAACACTATTGTTTTGTGCCCCAGTAGCCGATGCTCACAAATCCATAACACACGTAGACGAATGACGTGCGCACGCGTATTGTGACAGCAAATGAAAGAATGCACCGTATATAATTGAATTACAAACACCATAGACCGAACGCAATTCTCTTCGAGACACGTTCATCGTATCATTAGGCCGCGGAAATGTGATCATTGCGATTGTATCCGCAATTTAATTACACGCATGGGTTACCGGACGTTACTGACGCTTAGCTGTCAGCTGGAAAGAAAAAATGATTAAAGAACGCTCACGCGCGTAATATATTTGCGCAAAATACTTTTCCCAAAGTCTAATAGACGATGAATAAAATACGAGTAATCGCACTGTAATGTAAACACCGTGTAACTCGTATACGTGGAAACATTAATCAACATTCAATTATTTAACAGCTCAAACGCGGCGTATATCGTCTGGTAATCTCGCTTTTCCACTCGAAATAAAAACAGTCGATATTTCGAGGATCTGTATAACAAGGGTGACGAAAAGAAATTAAAGAATCGACATATATATTTCTCGTTTAAACATTTTATTATATATTTCAAGAGAAAGAAGTTACATAGAGAGTTTATAGATTATATAAGTTGTACTGAAAATTATACAGAGTCTGTATTTATATCATATCTGAGCATTTAAGCAACTGGATATAATACGTTATTCCAAAAAAAAAGAAAAAAAAAGAAAAAGAAAGCGGAAGTTGCTCTGGTTTATGGCAGATTCTGTTTCTTCGCATTTACACAAGTCGAGCCTATAAAGTTCACTGATTTCGTGTCACTCACGCATCGACCTCGCGCTTTTGTTACGTCGCGTATTATTCTTTTTTCGTCTACACCCTCTCTTCGGGTAATTCACTAGCGATGTACACGTGTGCAACATGAATCAATCTATTTGTAGGTATATGCCGCGAAGTAAAATCTACCACTATCTGCAACCACCATTATCATAAGTTCCCTTGTTAACGCAATGCATCTTTTTTTAGCGATCACCGCACAGGCGATCATTTTTAACAACGTAAGACGAGCAGAATCGATTATAGTTAGACAACGCTTTCTCGCGATACAATCTAGTAGAAGAGATAATTGACGATCACGCAATTCGGTAGATAGTATTGTAGTATTGTAAATTTTAACGCGTTTCTCTATCTCTCTTGTATGTTCTCTGATCTTACATGTAGTACAAATGAAGAAAATGGATTCGTAGAATAATCCAAGTAGCGATAGCTGCGAAATTAATCTTGAACGGCTAAGTTTAGTTTATCGTTATCACGACGTTTCCTTCGCATTAATCTTATTCGAGTCTTATTTAAATTTTGCCACATAAACTACTTGATTATAATCGTCGGAAACAGAGAGATAATTCGCGAGAAATAGCCTTCCAAGATTAATATTATAAGTAGCAAAATAGTAATATTTCAGCGTGTCAAGCCTCGGTAAACGAATTATAAGCACACAATTAATGGTTAAAAATAGTTTGATTATTATTATTATTCTTATATTAACATGATGTGAATGCTAATTTTATGTAAAGAGGATATAGAGGATTTATTTATGACTTAGACGAGCTGAAAGGGCTACAATTTCTCATAATATAAGTGTACTACGCGCGTTTACGGCGTATTGTCATCCGATATTATATCACGTACAATACTTTTCTCATATCAATCTCGATGTTTATCTATGCTCTTCTATTCTTATTTATTCTCGTTCATGTTGATTTTTCAACGGCCGGTGACGACGAATCGCACCGGTTCACGCTGCTTTTGCCTGTATTTTCTTTTCCAACATATTCGCCTTTTATCACTTGAACCGCAATTAGCACAGGAAAACTTAACTTTCCCGTTCTTATATTTCTGCGCGGTTCAAAATTACGCTTTGGTCACCGAACGAAAGGTGCTCCTTTTCGGCTCGCTTCTCGGGCTGTCTGAGAATTATTTTATCGATCGCAATTTGCGAGTTTGCAAATAACGAGTCAGTAACGAGTGATTTCATTCGACTTATCTACATACATATATGTATTTTATTATCGATATTTCTATTTCTTTTTCTTTACGCTTTTCATATTTTTAGCAGACTTTTTGACATCGGTGGTAAACTTATCTCACGCGTCGAATTTATTAGCAGCGCAAAGAAAAAAATCCGATTGTGAAAACTTGAGCTTTTTAGGCAACATATCACGATCATCAGTTCCGCACGCTTAGATCTCATCTGGCCTATTTGTGTTTCCTTATGATGCCCGCACACACCTCCTCGGTGTTGTATATTTTTCTCTTTTGCTGCCACGTTTCGGGCTATGTACTATTGCAACTGTTTGATTCATTCGCTCTGATTTTGTCTCCTGGTTTTATCGCGTGCATCAGAGCGATAGGACAAGGATGTGACGAACGAACCGTTTGTCGTATAGTAAAGAGAAAGCTAAATAAATAAATAAGTTTTATTGTTTAAATATCACGCGATTGTATGTACATGGGGGATAAATGTCGCTTAGGCGATACGTATATACACGTGTCGTTAAGTCTGCTTGAATATTTATTGATTTTGAAAATATGCGCCGAGAGACACAGTCAAAAATTCACGTGGCAGTAATACGTGACAATAATAAAAATTGCCATCATTTTAATGGATCATTATTTAACGAGCATTATTTAAACTCTACAGAGGAAAAAGTACAATCGAGTGTTTCGTATGATCGAATGGAATTATGCAAATCATTGGATAAATGAGTATAGAGATTTGTCAACGATAAAATTATTAATTTTACTGTTGACATCTCATTGCAGTGTCTCATTTACTCAAAGCTCGGATTATTCTATATTATCTCTAGCAATTTAAAGAATTCCATTCCATAGAATGATTAACATTATTTACGTAAGTTGATTATTCGGATTGCATCGTCTTGTAGATTCACATTGCGCGGATCAAGATAAAATTAATTTCGGAGATTCCGGTAACAAACAACGGAGCAAACAATAGATGCTCAGAATTCCGTTCGATTTTTCTCTGTGTACTTTACTCTGTGTGACTCCTCCACGTGCACCGTTTGAGGAACGCGATCATGCTGCGATCGTGTTCTCAAACGATCTTTTCACCTTTTTCGTACTCCTTGCATCGTCACATGTACACGCCTTTACATACTTAGGTCATTATTACTATGTCAAATTTTAAGTCACACATATGCACACACACACACACACACACACACACACACAACGCGCGCGCGCGCGCGCGCGCACACGTGCTCGAACAAACAAACAAACAAACATGCAACACTGCTCTCTGTGGTCGTCACAAGTCTCGACTCTTGATGTTTAGTCCAGTGTTATGGATTTATGAACACCAGCCCCTTGTATTTTTTTTTTCCCTCTGGCGCTTGTCTCACTATCCCTGTTTCGTCTTTGCCTCACTCTTTCTCTCCTTCCCTTTTGTATCTCACTTTGTTCGCTTGATCCGCCGACTGAACCATTCATCCACGCAACAGCCGACTCGGAATTGATTCCATTCACTTCCTTCTCTTGGTTGCTTCTTTTTTTATATGTCAATCCGCTTCTCGCATGTTTCCCGCCTATCGCACGCTTGCTCGCCATCGTACGGCTTTTTGCAAAGTCTCGAACTGAATATCGAGAAGATTATGATACAAGGGAAGAAAAGGGGAGAACCACAATTTGACGGCATATGCGCAAAGTAACCACGATATAAAATTTCTTTTAATATTTTTTTTGACAATTTATTTTTAACCAAAAATAAGTGCGAAGTTTCGTATACAATTCCATTTCCAATTTCAAGTTATAGTTTTTATATTACGGATTAAATGGTTCGATATATATGAATTTCGTATTTTTTTTTATGTTAATTCACGTCAAGATAGTCACTAAATGTGGATAAATCGTGAGAAGACTTGGTAGATTATACTGTCGAAGAATTGCAAAGAAATATAAAATCTGTTTTATAGTGTTCGAGAAGATAAAATTGATTTTTATGATATCAAAGTACTTTCAAGCTTGAAAATTTTAATTTTTAATGGTCTGAAAATTCAAGAATCTGTATAATCAAGAGGACACAGAATAACATATATCTCAAAAATCTTACATTTCAATGACAAGAAAACATTTTTACCGCACATCAGAAGCAATTGTAAAAACTTTTAAACTTTTAGTTTATAATAACTATATTTCTAGTGTGTAATTCTTCGTCAAATATCGTGACCGAAGCGTTAAAACCGTACGATCAGCTCGATCTGCACGCATCACAATTTCTTTTTTTACTTCCCTACTACTCGAGGTACGATCGATACGTGTTTTTATCGACATATGCACATTCTTACTGCAAAGTGCACTTTCCAGCACTGTCCCGTTTATCAATCAATTGTATTCCAACTTTTTTTTCTGTCTGACGCCCGTTCTTTTTTATATATAGTTCGATGGTAACGGCACCGCACACGTCTTCGTAGTTCCCATAAATGAAAAGAAGAAAAAAAAAGAATCTTCGAATCGTGATACGGTCGTTACATTTTCGTCAATTACAAACGGTACTCGACATTTTGTTATATTCTCGTCGTGACTATTATACTTATTATGATATGTTAAGCATTATCGCGGCTTACTGGCCGTGGCTCTATGCCAAATAAATCGATTGCTATCAATTTGCGTGATTAATTTGGCGCAAAGTAATGACCTTCCGTACTTTACACGAGGCAATTCTTCTTGGGAATTCATCATACGATAGTTTTTTGCAAATTATTAAGTACGCAGATAATTATGTAGGTAATAAAAGCATGACTTTATCATAGCTCTCACTATTGCTTGTGAAAAATCGCTAACATAATAAAAAGTGCCATGAAGGGTGTAGCGATATATTCTGCTTTTGTATGGACGCTTTATTGAGATTTAAAGTGGTCCGCGCTGGGAATATCTACATCGTCATGGAAATCTTGTACGAAGGCATAAAAGCATATCATTGGAAGTTTGGTAAACTCGAGTTGAAATCCCTTTGGGGATCGTCCCCTAGCGATTTTCTACTTGCTCTTTTGAGCTTCTATTGAGGAAAATCAGTATTTCATGATTTTATAATTGATGATACAAAAATTCAGATTTTTTTTTTATATTCTACAACGAATGTTTATAATGTATATAAATGGTTACTGTGCTATGTTAAATGGCGATATTTAACGTTTGCTAATTATGACGTTTCATACATATCTGTGCTGCTTAGTAATCATTATTTATCATTATTAACATCGAATACACAATGAAAAATGAATGCCGATATCACGGAATTCGGCCATGTTACATAAGAATTCAATAATTTAATTGGTACAATTATCAAAGAAGACATTTGCCATATCGAATAGATCGCGGAATAATGAAGCTGATTTCTGCATATCGCTCCTAAATCTATAACATACTACTATTATCTATTGTTATCTGTATATCTTATATCTATTTGTATAATGACAATTGATTAATTTAATTTATTTTCTCGTTACTTACAAAGTTTGCCGTAAATATTTCTATTAATATAAGTCATTAATATCGGTTATCAAATAAATTTTTTCTTTCTTTCTTATCATTCTCGATTAGAAAAAATTTACTTTCAAGAGTGATATGCTGACTTGAGAAGAGATTCTGTGAAGTTAATAATGAAATTTTTGTAACATTTGTTATTTGTTTCGGGCTTCATTTTTCTGCAACGTATTCTTTTAATAAGAAAGCGATATTGTCGACTTATATGTCAGTATTAGATGAATCGAGGAAAATAAGTTTAGCTTCTCGTCATGTGACGCGGCTTTATCGATATTCCGTATAATATCTTAGGCGTTATGTAATGATATAAACTGTTGTATATTTGTATATCGTATACGTGATGTATGTGTGTATGTTGTACAGAGGATAAGAAGGGCGGCGTCGACCGGAGCAGCACGGTCATTGCCAAAGAACCCGAAGGTAAAACCAATTCTCGGGACTGAGAAACGTTTTGACGTTTCAACGTCTCTCCTCCTATGTATTTATATATATATACGTGTATACGTATATATCTATTGTGCATTACTTTGTAAACGTCTCGCGATTGCACTGGCCTCTCCCATCCGCGCTTTTAATATCTGATTAAATAGGAAATATTCTGATTACATCTAATTTTCTTACACCGACGTGAAGAAAAGGCTGAATATATAAATCACTTAACGAAAATATATATGTATATGAAAAAATGTGCGACTACATAACTGCAAAACACGTAATTCATCAATGCATTGATATTGCGATTCTACGATATTATAATTGTTTTTGTACGTGTTTTATCTTGTTTATCGTTATAATAATATGTTCTTGTTTATATAACGTTTATAATATTTTTCGTGTGTTTATCGAGACAATGGCAATCGGTATATTACCACACATCGGGGACGAATATGTGTCCTTTTCTAGATAAAATTTGTACTCTCGTGATATATTTCGTGCATTATCAAACCAGCACGGCATTTTATCCAAGCGAATATGTGGAAAGATAATTCTACGTTGTCGCGGTTGACATGTTCTCAAATAACAACCGATAGAATACGCGAAGTGTGCGAAACGAAAATGATCTTTGTTTCGTAGAAAGACAGGTTGTTCTTGTTTTATGCGAATCCTTTTTTCATAGAATAAATATAATATTAGGGGCTACGTTAATCTGGTTTAAGTCTATCTAATCATTATCGCGATATCTTGCGGTTAATGCTGCTTCGCAATATCATGACATTGCAATGAGCGAAATTTGGACGTAACGATCTGTGCTCTGCATGGTAATTAACATTGCGTAGAAATTAAATATATAAAATTAATTATTTATTACATTGGTAATTTTAGTCGGAATTATTAACTCAATAATGAAATCAATTACTTATTGAGGCATTTGGTTATTTATATATTTTATATAACATGTTATTATTATACTTGAAACGAATCCTTTTTACGCACGATGTACGTAGCAGAATTTTTAATTTATTTTAAGATAAATTTTTTTATAATTATATATTTTCACAAACCTGATTTGTAAGAAATGCTCTTTGCCATGAGCATACTTAGATCGAGCGCGCTTGCTGCATGTAAAGCTTAGAAACGTGACAACATGATCGCTTGGATTCTGGCAAAAATTACGCGTCAGCGGATTAACACGATTGCGCTGAGATCTTTTTAATCAAAGCGGCTTAAATCGAACGGTGCGATCTCTTGAGCGCGCGCGATAAATCGTAAATCTTCAAACCTTTTCATAAAAAAAAGAATTTATAAAAGGGCGTTATTTTTTCGCGTCCACAGGAACGATCGGTTTCAGTTTGCGTTCAAGAAATCAACCACGATGCGTGTAATGTTTATCTTAACCCGATACCCACAATTATCAGCGGATATTAGCGGGGAAAGAATAATGGCAGTATCATCACGGTTGGGAGAGGGCCAATTTCATAAGAGACTCCGTGCCCAATTTTGAGTCCGAGCTTTTGCACCCTTTCTGTTGCCGCTTCTGCGAAATTGTATGACGGATTTACCGTCTCTCCTTTCGTCTCATCGACTAACATTCCGGATAACTCGGTCTCTTTCTCTCTTTCTTTCTTTCTTTTTCCTCTTATGTACGTGGTTTCTCTTCTAATCAATCTAAAATTAATCCCGTAGTCCAGACTGAGGATCCTCCTGAGCCCTCTCTTGATACGCTTCACGACAGCGAAACTGCATCTCATAGCTAATGCGAGTGCAGCTCGAAATTATATTGTCTGGTGAATCATTGTGATTGACATTAATCAAACTGATCGTCGAATCCCATTACGAATTACATTACATCGGAACGACCTATCCTTTGAATCCGTGTGTTTAGACGTCTGTGTCTAATTGGACCGTGGCGCGGCTATTAATTTACTCCATTACCCTATTACTAACACGACTATTAATTCTCCTAATTTCTACCATACTGCTATAATTACGTCATTTTGTGTATCGGCCATACACAAAATATACAGAAACATGAAAGTGATTATGCTCACGTAAAAGTGATATCAAGTCAATTTACTTTATTAAATGGAATAATTTTTCAAATTGACATTTTGTATACAAAATGATGTAAATCGTAAAATAAGGAAAGCCCTTCTACGGACAAGGAAAGTAATTAAAAGCGTAACATTTTTAGCTTTACTTTAATTATTCTTACATTTCTATTATTAGAAATGTACGCGTATTTAAATTTGATTTTTTTCTCCCTTTTTTTCATTGGAAGAACCGTATCTACGATGGAAGCGAGTAAGCAAGTTGTGATATTTATCATTGACATTTGTAATCACAATTGTGGAAGTAAATTTTTAGATAGGTAACTAGAATGAAAGCTAGAAATGACCAGCTAATATCGATGATGATGATCGATTCTTCGCGTAGTCAGACGTGTAAATGTTTATAATGAAGTCATTGCCGCCAAATTAGTTATAACTATGTCATAATAAGAGCGACATGAAGACGGCGCTACAGTGATAATTAACTCGAAAGTTATAATTAACTCGATTCATAATTCCAACTAACTAACGCAGGGAGCTTGCACAGGTGTAAGCTTAGGCGCGGATGGTTTAAGCCTATGTAAAATTAACCACGCAGTCGAAACAAAGCTGGATCTTTAGAACTCTGCGACGATAATTGTACATCTCATTTCCACATTGTGCGCAATAATATTTCACACCTCCCCTCTCGATCAATAATATAAGAAACAATATACAGGCGATTCGTTATCGCAACTCGTTAGCGCTGATACTATTTCCCGAATGTACACTTGTCTTGATTTCTCCGCACTTGAGAATTTACACTGCATTGTTCCTCGCGTGATACACGAGGAATTTGTTTGGAAATTTCGCTTACGTTTTTCCAACGTACTCAAGAGAAATTTTAACAACTTTTTATTGACAATGTATGTACATAAAGTGTGTTGAATACACATCGTTTCTCTCTTTTTTTTTATCGAGCCGACGAATTTCCCTGCGGAAAGCACCGCAGCTCCACTCCTCCTCGC
Organism: Aphaenogaster rudis; assembly: GCA_003063815.1. Lineage (NCBI taxonomy): Eukaryota > Metazoa > Arthropoda > Insecta > Hymenoptera > Formicidae > Aphaenogaster > Aphaenogaster rudis. The sequence goes on along the minus strand of NJRL01000004.1, from coordinate 259,693 downwards.
GCGCGCTTGAGACGTACTGTCAACAAAAATACCTGGCCGCTTGGCATTACTTGAAAATAGATCGGCAGCGGTTCAAGACGTCGCGTCGCGTCGCGTCGCGTCGTCGTACCTACGTTTGACCCATCTAGCGAGTGAATCGAGCCGTGCTCGACAAGCTCGCCTCTCGATTTTGGGTTTCGTAGTGCCGGCTATTTCGTGAATATTTTCCGGTGTTACGAGAGGGATTTACTTTTGCCTCCTCGCAAAAAATTAATTTTTATGCATTCAATAGTGTGCCGTTATTATAATAATATCTAGTGTGCTTCTCGTGTGTGATGTAGTAAAAACGCTTTCCAGAACATTGTCGCGATGTCGGCTAATACCATACCTAGCTCGTCCAAGTACACAGAGAATTACGGTGAGTCTCTGGAGGTTTCGGTTCTTCGTTACACTTGGTTGTAATTTTGTTAATCTATGTTTATCTCGCCAATTATATACTTCGCCTTCATGTGTCGGCGTTTGTTTGCTTATTAATATATATCGGGTAATCGGCAATAAAAATACTTGACTTGTAAACGTTCTTTCTTCGAAAATTTGTTCTGGAATAATTTAGTAAATAGAGACTTCTACTAAGAAATGTTATTTTTTTACACCGAATATCGAATACTTAATTTTATTATAATTATGATAATTTTTCATAATGTGACCTCGAGTGTATTTAGCGTATTCTAAGTGCGTTTCATTCGCGGATTATTTTTATCAATTTTTCATCAATCAAATCGATTTTTGCTTGTTAGAAAACAAGTATCGACTTGAAAGATTTAACTTTAAATCTTCCTCCTTTGCGTGCGCCTTTGAATTGAACTTTTGTCAAAGTCCTCTTGAAAATAAATTTTCGTTCATCTTCAAATGTAAATTTTGAATTATCGATCCCTGAACAACTATAGAATGGAGGGAAAGTCTATTCTAAAAATGGCTAAAGAATTCGCAGGCAAAGTACGGAGAATCTCAAGTGTTTTATATATATATATTGATCGTTGCTGATTTTTCTTTATCAATTGTCAACTGCCTGTAACAATGTCTTCTGCAAAATGAACTTCCGTTGCGGCTAAAAACGCTATGTATAGTCGGAATGCGATTATATATACAAACGCGCTTCTAGAATTCTATTTCAAGAATAAACCTTGTCTAGGACGCACGGGCGAAAATTTACGTGGGATCACATTCTCGTTCCACTTATACGAGGCCATTGCTATACGCAAATAATTGACGCCATTGATTTCTTTCTCTTTCTTTTTCTTTTCCTATAGTCTGTAACGAACATTGATCCCGATCGCGATTAACAAACTAAATTTTCTTCTGTACAAACCTCAACTAATCTTAATTTAATAAAGCTAACATTTAAATTTTCGTGTTGTACCAATTCCCTCTACTAGTTTTGAAGGAATATTCCTCGAGAACTAACTCTAACGTACGTTTGTCATGATATTTGTTAGGCTGATGTTGCTCGATAATGCTATATGTTGACCCGTTTACGATTAACATAAATCAGCCTCATTAATAACATATGATCCGATCAATTAGCAAGGTGTGTGGCTTCGCGATTTCGCCTTGTTTCGCGCCCTTTGTAGTAAATGATCTATGCTCAAGGCTTGCTTCCTTCGTCTGTTTCCTCCGTATCTCTTTCTTGGTATCGCATTCAAATGAATCGTAGGTCGCGTCGCGACAACACAGTCGCCTCGCAGAATTTGCTTCTTGCCTTTTGCGCTTTGTGACCATATTCGTTTTTCACCCGTGTTGTTGCTGATTGGTGCGCTACTCCTCTGGAAAAAAAGATCCGCCTCCGAAACAAAAGCTCTTGGCTCGTCCCAAGGTACATCTCCGAGCAGCCCCGCGACAATGTCCGCGTTCTCCAGGGCGGTCGGCGCAGCCACAACCATGGCGAACAAACAGCCCCTAAACCAGACTCAGACCCAGGCCCAGATTCAGAGTACGGGCAACCCCCTAGGAATTGCCGCGGTTCTTCTTCAAGGGGCCCAAGGTAAATTCAGGATTTAGACTCGATAATGAAATTCAGGGCGAACCGGGTCCTTAAGCCTCAGTTTTCAACCTATTGCTTTCCCGGGTCTCAGACTTTTTTGGAAATTATTCTCGAGAGAAACATTTATAACGATTGTTCAAGCTTTAAGAAAAATAGGATTCATAGAACCGAAATTATTTTTTTCGCTTTAAAATCTACGAATTTAAGGACAAACCTCTCTCGTTATATATCTTTAGGTATGTATCTCACCCTGCTTATATAGATTTCAAGAGTCCCTTCATTTAATGTACCTACAGTTAAATTATTCTTAAACGCACTGAGAGAGAAAAGTACGGCGGAAACAATCGTTCGCTGACAAATAACCTTTTATTCGTCAATTGATCTGCGAAAACGTCGAATTCATCCAGCTTTTATTAGGATTGCGACTGATGATTATGTCAGATTGACGCAGCGAACGCGAATCGATGAAGAGGAGTAAAACGTTGGATTACAACGATGCTTTTGTTAAAAATATCGGATATTTGCCGTTGTTCTAGAAATATATTTGTTCGAAATGTTTTGCAACCGAAATATGTTTCGGAACGGTTATCGTTGGAATTCCAATGGTTTGATCTTCTGGATGCAAAACTTTCAAAATTGACTATTCTTTAATCTCAATACGAGAAAATGTTCTCTTGCTGTACGTATCCTATAAATATAGGATATTTCTCGAATTCGATCTCTCGATCTTGCGTGCGAAATGATGATTGGAGAGAATGGTGTGCTTGAAGAGGTGATGAATTTGTCGAATGCAAATTGCTACATCGAATTTTTGCTACACATTTTTTTAATTGAATTTATTAAATCGTGACTATAAGAATAAGATAGCGTGTTCAGCGTGATAGTATATGTAAACATCCCTTTGCCGTATTCAGGGATCATTTCACGACAGAAAACTCTTTTTAACAAAAAATTTTCAGAATTTTTTAATGATTTACGTTTTTTTCGTCCAAAAATCACCTGCCACATTGTGATCTGAATGGGAAAAGGGAAATAAGGGAATATGATAAATATAAGCTTGTATTAGGGTTAGGGTTAAATCAAAAACATTAGCGCTCAAGATGTATATATTAATTAATGATATGACATCGTACGAAGGTGTGAAATGTGCGCTATTGATCACTCGCTCGAGTTTTTCAACTTTTCGAATCACAGAAGCATAACTTGAAAACTTGCCCTGTCCTTCGCGAAAAGAAGATTTTGCCGACTTGTTCCGCAAAACAACTGTCGCTTAATGTTGCTTTTAGTCTCTCTCTCTCTCTCTCTCTCTTTCTCTCTCTCTCTCTCTCTCTCTCTCCCTCTCTCCCTCTCCCTTTCCCACTCCCTCTCCCCCTTTTCTCTCCTCCCCTTCATCTCCCTTCTCTCTCTCTCTCTCTCTCTCTCTCTCTCTGTCTTTCTCTCTTTTTCTACTCGTGTCGCAGGATAAGAAGTAGGCACGTACACAGGAAGGAGATATTAAAGCGCAACTAACAGCGGTCTGATCGACGAATCGGTAAGGTTACTCTAGCCGGATGACCCATTTCTGCTTCCACGCTTTATCGAGATTCTTCGTAGAGAGCACATATAGACACACGTATATATACATGTACATACATACCCGACGCACAGCAATAACTCCTAATAAAACGAGAACGAGGCAGGAATCAGTCTAGCTGTTTCTGCTTTAGAGAGCCGCAGCATGATTTGTAATTTATTATAAATAAATTTTTCTCTTTTTTTCTTATATAATATATACTTCTGCGAGAATCGTTACAATACGTTCCTCGCCTCTCTTGCACTACTTTTTTTACGTTCACGCTTTCTCACGCTTTTTAATTTTACTCGACAGTTTGTCCGTTCTTTTCGCGTGTGCCATACATTTACATTGCACATCTACATACGCACTCGGCAATTTTTTTAGACTTTAGATAAGATCCTCAGCCGATGATCCTTCCGTGAGAGGCGCGACAGAAATGGGAGAAAAGCGAGCTTTTCTCTTTATTGTCGTTTCTCCTCGCGCCACTCCTCGATCTCTCCTCGACATGTTTACACATGTGGACAATACGTAGACTGTCTGATGAATAATGGACTGATCCTGTCGATTGTCCGGCAGATCGGCGTTTTTCCCTTTTTTTTTCAAGTTTCAACCCTTTCCGTCGAACAGAACTCGCAAGATTATAAAATACATTGACTCTCGTTCGTCGTCTCGCTCTTCCGGCGATATATCACGCGACGACTCTCTTGCTCTGCTGCTCTTTCGTCGGATCTTTATTATTTACGGATTCGAGCATCGGGAATAGACGACGCGATGATCGATCACATTTTACACCATCTCGCCAGCCAGGTTCTTTCCTGTTGAATTCTGCAATGTTGAATGAGTTTAACGGGCAAATAAAAACAGACAAACAGCAACGACATAAACGACATAAATTGTGAAAACTAACATCAGTATGTTTAATACAATAAATTTGTCAAGTAAAATGCTTTTCTGTAGTTAACTGCTATACATTCGCAACTAGAATGTTCTCGTACCTACATATTATCGCAAAAGTATAGTTTATTTGTTAACGTAATAATCAATATGTAAGTAAAAAAATCATTATCTATATTTGTGTGAGTTCCCTCATATATATTTCGTCAAAACGCTGTCACGCGTTTAATATTTTCTAACTGGATTTTGTGCAACGCTTATTATAAATTATAAAATTTATTTTATAGCGAAATAGATTATTATCTCTTTCCGTGTATTCTTTTTTAATTATTATGTAAAATGTAAATCATTATGTGATTATATTAGTTATAAATCTTCTGGGGGAGAAAGGTAACTCTTAGTTGACTTAAAAAAAATTGATTTTAACATTTACTTAAAAAGATGTTGAACTATATACAAACGCTTTTATCACTCGACAATCTTAAAATATAAGTTTAAAAAATATTATGTGCGCACGGATAGTTTTGAGATATCTTGTTTATTGCGATTTTTCATACTTTGTCATTATATAAACCGTAGAAAGGAGAATTCGCGAAAGACGGGGAGCACAGGTCGAGCCGATCGTCGCCGGTCTAGAGATCGAGCGGTTGGACGCGACGCGACGCGACGCGACGCGACGCGACGCGACGCGATACGATGTGACAGAATGCGACGTGCGAAGGCTTCTTTGACGTTGACACTAGCTCGTGTTTGGTTGGTTGATTGCATGACTAGCTGGCAGCGCAGGAGGCGGTAGCAGCAGCGGTAGCAGCAACAACAGCCAGAACAACCAGGTCGGCGCATCGCCATCATCGCCGGCCAGTGCCAGCCACCAGGCGAATGGCAACAACGAACCGATAGCATCGCGACGCCAGGACTCTTCGTCCACCGGTCTGTAGCACGATAATCTGGCACGTTCCCTCCCGTCTTGATACTCTTTCCTTCTTCCTAGAGGGTGGAAACGATTCTTTAATTCATTCTCGATTGTCGCTCTGCATGCTATAAAATAAATTCAATCGATTATTCTCGACCGTCATTAATTATCGCGTATATCGATACGTTGCCTGTCAAATTGTCAAAGCATCAATTTTCCATATATTTTTAGTCTGTCATCCGGATTCCTTTATCAAATCTTATTGAAGTTTGTAAAATTGATCAATAATAATTGATGATTAGTTGCTTCTTTTTGTCAAGCTCCTCGATTGATCGAGGTGCGCATGATGATTCCTATAACAGCTATTGGCAGGCCTTGGTCTCGGCAAAACGAGCTTTGCACAGTTGCTGCAATGTAAATGGCAGGAAGGTAACGCTCATAATCAGCGAAATATGATCACGTAGGATATTTACGAGACGGCTAGACAGAAGTATTATCCGAAAACCACACGTTCATTCGCGCCGTCTATAAATAATCGGCATTAATGTTTGCTGTGATTTATAGGAACGATTTGGTTACGTCTTCTCTGCGCCCGCGAATAAAACGGACAATGGATGTGCAAAAATAATAGGATTAATTACAGTTACCTGTTTGCGTGGACTTGGAGCCCAATTTACGATCGACGCGATGACTGTTGTAACAAAATTACAGTAAATAAACGTGAACAACAAATATATTTGGTGCGATCGATGTAAGCGAAAAGCCGTCAATCGATAAGCGAAGTTGAATGCGCTCGGAAGTAATTTTTGTCAACCTGCTCTAATATCTTTCATTTAAACTCGATAAAATCTCGCGCTATACGTTGGAAGATAACAATTGGTGAATCGCAAACAAAAATTGTAACAGCGCTTGTTTCCTATTTTCTATATAGTGATGGATCGCTTGTTGGACAGAAATGTTAAACGGAAGATATCAACGATATAACAGCATATTTAATGCCATGCAATAATTAATTTTTTTATTGGACGAAACTCAGGCTTCATCCGTGTTTCTTCATTAGAGCGGTAAAAAAAAGAAGAGAGAAACAAAAACATAAAGATGCAATCTGAGCGCATAGAGCGTGGGAGATTTCCGAGCACTGTCAACGCGCATAAATTTATCCTCGTAATAAGTTGTCCACCCTCTATCCTCTTTACTCGCAATTGCGACTTATCCCGGTTGCCGTTGAGCCGATACCTCGCAAGCTCGATTTAATCCGACGGAGAAGCCTCTCCGTCTTCTGGGATATTATCGGACGGGACGTCACCTTGACCGGCATTATGTCAAGTAACTGCCGCCTGCGTGAACCAGGCAATTGACGTTAATGCGATTATCAATGTTGATACCTAAATAGCATACTCGATGAGATTAATATTTCGAATGCAGAGAAACGCGCGCAATCAATATTTTCGAATATCGTGCATTATGAGGAACGAATTTGGAAAATGGAATTGCAGATCGCATGAAATCTCATGAGGATTGAAACAAAAGTGAATATTCTCATCGGATACAACTCGAGCAGTAACTTAAAGCAGTAAAACGCAAAAGAACGATCGATCCGCGAGAATTTGGTATCGCGTTCGATTTATCCAAAATTCTCTTTAGAGATATTTTCAGATATATATATCTATCAATTTCTTAAGTATAATTATAATTAATCCCATGTATACTCCATATTTTGGCATCTCTAACTAACCTTGAAATTCCTTCAAGGTTGCAATTATCGACGAGGCTTCGAGTTATCGGCACTCCTCTTTTGCGGGATTATTGCGCGGTCGGCGTTGTGTTATCAGTTTGTTTCTGTTTGTTTGTATCTCTGTGTGTTTCTGCATGCTGCACGTGTTTCGCGTACCGCCTCGTGATCGCGCGCCCTCGTGTGCGCCTACCCCGCATGCATCTACCCCGCAATAAAAAAAAAACGTGCAGAACGGGAAGCACGACGGATGAGCGATGCCGGCCAACACGAGTCCCGGATGGGCTGCGTCCTGAACGAGGATCCCGAGGACGGTAAGAGAACGATGCCCGTCGATGCCCGTAAGCTCGAGGTAAACGCGAAGGAGAGGAGTACGCAGCAACCACCGTGCTGGAGCCCCACGTCTTGCGGTTTGCTGTGAAACTCGCGTGGCTTGCCTCGCGAGTATTTTCTTTCGATATTTTCACATCGGGGAATACTAAACGAAAAAGAGCAAAAGAAAGAGTACTTAAATCGTACCGTAAACGAAAAGTGGATTACAAATTTTAAGATTAGAAAATCTGACACAGAGTGGCGAGTTTAAATAAACAGAAAAAAATGTAATAGTAATCTTGTTTTTTAATTAATGGAATATTGTTGTTTTTATGAAATCTTTTGTGTATGACGAGATAATAATTTTTGTGAGGAGAAATAAAAGTCGAATTTTATAATGGCATCTTGCTATCGCATTTATCGTTTGGCTCAAAAGGCAACTTTTTCTAGGCAGGAAGAATTCAATCTTTCTCTCTAGTTTTCTTATTTCGTTGCATATGAAGTTTTATAAGAACAATGATAATACGCAGGAATGTCATTTAAGGAAAACGAACGTCTGCCCTCTAAGAAGTCTCGGTGATAGGAAAATTAAAGAATATATTATATATATATATATATATATATATATATATATATAATTTTAATAATTAATAATTTAATTAATAATTGATGACTATAATTAATAATTTAATAATTTAATGATTTTTACACTCACTTTTTGGAAGATTTTTACAATTCTCAAGTATGTAGATTCAATTTGGTGGATACATCGATATTATGATAGATGTATTTCAAACTACCATTCATCATATTAATGAATGGATCGAATTCTCTTGATTACGTTTCATCCCATCCGTCATATCGTATATTTCAACGTAACGATGTCTCCGTGCACCGCAAGCAAGTAGTAAGTAACAGAGACTGGGCAGACCGTCTGCGCATACGTTTACACTGTCTACTTCATTCGGTCGCCGTGTCGATCAGTTTCTAAATTAGTACTAGAGCAAATTTACATTATGCAGATTGTTCATTATCAGCCCAAATAAAATTTCGAAATATAAGATTCACATCACAATGGGGTTTCGATATTCATCGATATCGTTATTCACGAAAAATCATCTTGATCGAATCTCTTTGTTTATCATTGAATAAATATATATTTTACGATATTTTTGACATAAATTGAATTTATTTTCTAAATGTGCGATCGCTTCGGTAATTGAAAAGAGTGGCAATTGCAGATTCGCTTTTTGGTAAATGGACGATTTTAAATCTGAAAAATAGTGACCTCGTAAGCGCATCATATATCGCTAACGCATTTTATATATATGTGTGTATATATATATATATATATATATAACAAGTTGGAAACTGAAGTTGAATCGCGGCGAATACCGGATCTAATCCACAAGCAGCAAGTAACGTGGTTAAGATTCTGGGCGTGTATCAAGGTTGTACGACAGACGATCGAAACCTCTCCATCTCCTCTACCGATCCATCTCGACACCATAAATGTCTCGCGATCGTCTCTTTTATATAATCTGCGTTCGCATGCGCGCATACCATTTAACTTGAACATGGTGAATCATGATGAATCTCAATGGAGAAGGGACAGGAGGATCCATTCGAATCCACATGCCGTGTTGCATTTAAAAAGAAAAATGAAAAAAAATGACGAATCTGGAAAGTATATTTGCGTTTGTTTATACAGTGCACCATGCATACTATGAAAATAGTGCTGCAACATCGGCCAGCGATAATACCCAAGCAAAAGCTAACGCAATATCGCAAACGCGATTGGATGACGGAAATGGCAAACTAGGAGGAAGATGAGAAAACGGATAACGATAAGAACTCTCGGGGGAGACGGTTAATCCTCTTAGACGATACCACGTGAGGATTAAGCTAATAGCCCTTACATTTCGATAGAATTAAAAACCAAGAGATGTTGCATGCTAGACTTCCCTATGCTAGGCTTCCGCCAACATTTTGTGATTACGTGTGTTACTCTCATGCTGATTATCATCTCTTCATTACTTTAATCTTCAATAAACGACTAAATTGTCCCGCGCGATATGAAATGGGTTATCGTATTATATATATAGTATTAAGTTACGACAAGTTGACAAATATACATATAGTTGATGAGATCTGCTTCTCTGTTATTCGCAGAAATGAACATTTTAAAATATTATACGAAGCAGTTTGATATGGACGAAGCTTAATCCTCTTCGTGTTTGTACAGCTTGAATATTGCCTTGAAAATTATATCCGTCTTGCCCATTTTTTAATACGAAAGGGATATATATATATATATATTGCTTGTAGACATAAGAATCGTGTGTCCTATCAAGACCTGCAGCCAGCTCTCAACGAACTCCCAGTGCTCAGGTAAAGTGCGAAATTACGTCGTACGTAATTTCCTAAGCAACGAATCGACGAAGGAAAATCAAGTCGAAACGAATCGAGGAAGTAATCGTACTTTCTTCGACTCTCTTCGCTAGTTTCTTTGTTTACGAATTTGCGAAAGAAAGCATATTGCAAGAAAAAGAGCCAAGACTGAATTGGACTTTAATTATTTTTAGCAGTAATTTTCTTCATGTACTCTTTTTAATATAATTGATAATTACCGGAATTACTTATCCTAATGAATTCTTGTAAAACGCTTAAGTTTTTCTTTAAAACGCAATGTGTTTTCCTCTCTCCAGAAGCGTTACTGATTTCGTTATACATTGTTCGCAACATCAATACGAAATATGACCGTGTGTCGTAATTCGTGTATATATGTATATAATATAACCTGGTAATTATATTTTCTATAGTCTATACCAAGCGGTAAGCATTTCATTAAGTATAAGTATTAACGCGATGCAGCCGCTCTTGCGAGAAATGAGCGTTATTATTTCTTCGGGAATTAATTACGAAGGAAACTTGCTCCTATATAATTCCGATCGATCGTTTAGATCGCGTACATTTTTACATTACGTGTATTGTGTCGAGAACAGCGATATTGAAAAAAATTCCGATTGTTTAAAATATTTCTGTTGAGTGAATCTATAATCCTATAATCTCGCAACTATGCTCTATGATCCAAAGTGCTTACCGAGTATCAAATGAGCAAAGTTTACGATAACGTAAATCCCCCACGTAATCCACATAATTGCTGCCGCGTAATAATAAAATATATATAGAGCTGCGGAAGGAGAGTGTGTCACGCTTATCCACGACGATAAATATATCCCAAAGGCAGATCGATCGGAGACTGGGATCGTTAGCTTCGTAATAGAATACTCCCGAGGTGCAGTAAAGTTTAATTAGTTAGAACAGAGAGAAAGGACAGTAGCAGGCACAGTAACGTGGTTAAACTGGCGGTTGTGATGGTGGTAGTGGTATTCTAGAAATCGTTAAGTACAACAATTTATTGCCAAAGTGATATTTTCCAATCTGACATTTTCGATTATTTTTCGATATTATTTTTCACCGTGATGCCTCACGCATCGTTATTTTCGCGTGACCACGTTTATTTTTCGTACGCATGTGACCTGGGCAAGTTGCTTAGAAATCACGCTTCTCGAAATCTAACCGTCATTCCAGTTGTAGTTATTGAAATAAGTATATGTATATGTAGCTTGACTCTCTCTATATACTAATTCCAAAAATAACTGAATCGTCCCGATGCAAGGGATCTTGAATTTCTCTCACGAGAAAAGTCGAGAATCGACGCGAATTTTATATCTATTGCGTATATATATTTAATATAGATATATAATCATACACGAAATATAATCCGACGATCAAAGACGCGAAATAATAGCGCGCGCCGTGTGCTATCTCGCGATCTCCGGACTTTCCACCACTTTCCAAGTCTCCTCGTGGAACTTTGCTTCGACTGTTCAAGCGGCATCTAAGGAATGATCACAATTTCCGTGTACACAATTGCTGGTCTATGACGTAAGTAACATCGACGAACGCACCGTGGTCGTTAGATTAAACGGTACAGTCAAATATTAATCTATTATAATTCGATAGCTATATGATCTTTAGAATTTTGGCACATCCATAATATAATTTTTTATAAAAAGAAAAGCATAATTTACAATAAATTTGCAATGATACGAATAAGGAAATGCCTAGTGATCTCTTTTCCGTGATCACTAATCCAACGACCGGCCGTTCGTTCACAACGAAGTAATTGAGACAATTTATACGCACGACAACGTTTCCGTCGAGTTGACGCGTGCACACGTTACGCATGAAACATCTCGACGCGACGAGGAGAGCACGAACGCGATCGTAAAGTCAGGAGGTTCGCCACGTGAAGTGTGCCTCGACGAACGCGGTGTGGATGGATGCGCTTGTCGAGTGAATGAAGCGACATACAGCCTGAATGAGCCTGAGGGGAAAGGCCGTTGGAGAGAATGACAGAAACGCGAGACACGTGCGCTACGCTGCTCAATCGCCAATTTGGCAATTCGAATTACTCTCTCGGATCTCACCACTCAGCCGACACGAAACGACCACTGAATTAGACGCGATCGTGCATTTGTGATTTCGTAATCACGAATCATTGAGAGCGCCAAAGAGCCCTCAAGTGGAAGGGTGTATCAGATCGCTTGTATCAGACGAGCCTCGAACGCTACGAGAGAGAGAGAGAGAGAGAGAGAGAGAGAGAGAGAGAGAGAATGTGTGTGTGAGTCTTGTATTTTAATGTCATGTTAAACGCGCGCGATTAAGTAAACCAACTATCTTATCTCTTATTATCCTTATTGTTAGTATACTTTATTTTAGTATCGTTGACTTTATTCACCGCCTTATGTACCCCGTCGTTACTATAATCGATTAATTAATACAGATAATTTTCCGCGAGTTTCTTTGATACATTCGTGACTGTTGTTTCATTATTCGTATTCGATTGTACTACAGTTTTAACTGTAGTTACAACTATTTACAACTTTTTTATATAATACCAAAGTCGAGAGTATGAAATCGAGAGTCAAATGCTCATCTCTTTCGAGATTCCACTGCTCCAATTGTGGCGATTGAAATTTTCAAAACTGCTCGTCCTCTCGCGATTAGGCTGTACGGCGATTTGGTCTTTCACGAGGATCCGATCCACGAATCCGATTCGCGACTGCGCTCGCCACGGATAGTTAATTATTTGCGCGAGTGTGGCTTATCACTCCTGTGCAGAACCGGGGGCCGCAATGATGTAGGGCTTTAGAAAAGTTGACGAAAAGATTAAGTGCATGCGACTGTTTGTACCGTAAAATGTGCCGGTAAGCTTAACGGGCGTGCCGGGCGCCTCGACACGGACCAATTGATTGATTGACCTATTAACGATTCCAGCACGCCGACAGGAAATCATCAAGATGACCGAGCAGTTGATTGAAAGCATCAACACCGGAGATTTCGAGGCATACACGTAAGTAACGATACATTTGTTTCCTATAAGAAACATAAATAGCCGTTCTGTACACGATTGAAAATTGTTGTGAATAAGTTTACGATATGTATATAGATTTTTCCTGATGTCAACACAAGACAGAAAAAATTTATTTCATTAATTATATTATTTAAAGGATACTCTCTCTCTCTCTCTCTCTCTCTCTCTCTCAAATAAAAGGAAATGTGAAAAATTCCCGGGATACTCTATTTAAAGTTTTCGTCAAAGAAAGATCATTCGATGAAGCTTTTTACGTGGATATCGATATTTTAAAATATTGTCGTTTTACATTTTATGTTTGTTAAACAAAATGCCATTATTGTATTTGTATTTGATCAACTTGTACCACACTTAAAATTGGATTTGGGCGATTGGCGATTAATCTGGTAGAAATAGATTCCCCGGAATACGTGTATATACGTGGAGATTGATTAAAAAGGTTGCTGAACAAATGCAAATTCGACAAGAATGTTGAAGCTGTGCAACAAATAACATTAATTACGATTAATTAGAAATACATTTTCTCTCTTTACTCTCTTTACTCTATACTTATAAAGTTCATAGAATTATAAAATGTAGGAAAAGTCGTCAAGCTCGCAAATAAATTCGCCTAATTTTTAATTATATTTAAAAACGAAAGACATTTGATTGCGGGATATTCGACAAGTGTGCAAAAATCATCATCGTAGTTGCGCTTTTAAGAATAGAAATATCAACTGGGAGAGAGAGACGAATATATAAAATATTTACACACACATGTGTAAATATTCACTTGGCACAAATTTTTGCCATCAGCACTACGCGTATATGCTCTTGCCCAATAATTTGGTACATGTTTAAATAAATCATGCGCTCTGCTGCCCTATTTCTGAGTGATATTAAATTTCTTTCTACCTTTTTAAAGGTAATTCTTCTTTAATAGCAGAACTTTTTTAAACCTAATATTAAATTATTTTTTGCGCGCAATCATTCAATTTCTTTTCCTTTTGCGCGCGCACACATATACCTTGTATGTATGCTGCCTTTTTATCGTAGTGTCTCTCACTTTTTCCATGTTATTTATTTAATATGTATATTGTATATATATATAAATAAATAAATATATATATATCTTTTGACTAATTTAGAATCATTTTTTCTTCAACGGAAAGATTTTTTGTTTTATTCTGAGGAAATGTGTTATTAAAAAACTTTGTAATAGAAACAAAAATACCATTGTACAATTATTACAATGCGAATTTCTTGTCGTGTTTCCAGGAAAATCTGTGATCCACACCTGACCGCGTTCGAGCCGGAGGCTCTAGGTAATTTAGTCGAGGGAATGGATTTCCACAAATTTTACTTTGATAATGGTAATTACGATTCATTTGCATCATCGTTAATCGTCGCGTTTATTGCTTCTCGTATATTTAGTAACAGTGTGTTTTAGCAGCACACGATTAATGCTAACACTAAAGTTGATGTTTTACGTTTGTGAATTGTTTAGCCGATAACGAGATCCCCTTCTAAAAATCGCATGTTATGAATATCAGGAAGACAACTTTCGAGACAATAGCTTCGCGAAAAATTGTCTCTTACCCTTTTGGTGTAGTTAAGCTAAACGAATATATACGAAATATTAGCTGCTTATAGTTACTTTATTGTTTTGTAATTTATTTATTAGAGAGATTATATTATAGAGAGATTATATCGTCGATAAATATTATATTTTTATGCGCATTCCGTACGTTCGCTATATATCTCGACGGATTTATTTTTAGAAAGCAAATTATCCGCTTATAAATTTATTACTTCATTGTCTGATAAAAGTATAATGTTTGTGGCGAGTTGGATATTATTTATAAAATATTTCAACGTGATTGCAATTTTATTTTTATTATTTTTATTATTACACGAAATTATTCGATTTGCAGCGATAAAAGTTGCTCCAAATACGAATGTGATCTCGCACATCTTAATACATCGTTATACTCATTCTCTAAATATAATGCGAGATCGGCCGGTTAGTGCACGCGTGCTTGCCGTCGCGAAATGTCTAAATTAACATTAATCCAGTTTCTTGCTGCATTTCCTTTTAATTTACTGACTAATAGGACCAGGCGGAGGCATGTCTGAAATTGTAGTTCGCCGAGAATTCTTTAAAGACATACATATTATTCGGGTCACGAGACATTTACTTGGATCAGGAGGCGTTATTTTTTCAGGAAGCTTCACACTTATGAAATTTATGTAGAAATTTAATTTGTTCCTATAGATAGAAATTTATAGATTAGAAATACTTTCATATATTTATTAAATTGTAAAATTAATAAATTTCAAATCAATAAATAGATGACGATTTCTGAAATTTCATCATTCTTTTGAGATCTAAAAAGTTTGGATTTTGAAGAGAATTAAAGTAGATTTAAAAAATATATATATATATATTCTTCGAAAATTTAGTATTAGTTAAATAATAAAACCAATTAATAAAAAATTACACACATCAAAGTGCTGCACCAAAAATTGGTAACGAAAAAATATATGTTTGTGAAATGAGTTCTCTAGATGTTTATAAATTCTCTTACAGTTTACGGTTCTGTTATGCAAATTCAGATTTTATGAAAATGAACAAAATTAAATTTCTATCAAATGAATAAATCAGAAGACGTTGCATGAGAAATTTAAACAAGTTCTCGTGTAGCGAAAAGCTTGCTTGGCTCTGTGTAACTTGGAATTTTCTCCGAAATATACATATAATTTTAATTTATCCCTTTTTCTGTTCTTCCTGATTTCTCTCTCCCGTGACACCTACCACAAACGGTAATAATTGGTTTCTCTTTTCTTAATCTCCTCCCTGCACTCCCCCCCTCTCGCTCTCTCTGTCTCTCTCATTCTTCTGTTTTTTGCAATATTTTGGCATTGTAAAAAGCTTTTACGTTGCGCGCTAATAAATCACAGTATTCGAATAACTTTTCACTTTGTTTCTCGTGAATACTCTAAGCAGTCCTGGGGAAAAACTGTAAGGCTGTCAATACGACGATTCTGAATCCCCATGTCCATCTACTCGGTGAGGATGCCGCTTGTATCGCCTATGTCAGGCTGACGCAGTACATGGACAAGTGAGTAAATATTACATATTATATAAGGCGAAAACATAGTTGAGCGTGGTCTACAGGTGGTCTGAAGGAAGTCCATAATTTGTCCAAGTTCGCTTTTATATTACGTATAAATCTCTTATAAATTATATAGTTTTTAATTCGTTCTCTTGTTTAAAACTCTTGGTTTAATATTCAAGATACCAAAATTATTCATCACTATCTGTTTCAACAATTGCGAGATTTCGTCGTAATATGATTAATCGATGGTTAATCGATAATTTTCTCCGCATCAGAGATGGTATCGCAATTTTTCGAGACGATATGTCTGTTACTACGTTTACGCGAGTGTTACTTCTGTAGTAACTTACTCAAATTATTGATAATTCACTCCGCGTAAACGGGTTCAACCCCGTTCAACCCCCGCGGAGTGAATTATCGTAAGTTACGATAATTTGAGTAAGTTACTACAGAAGTAACGCCTCGCGTAAACGTAGTATCAGTCTTGTAGTATAGTTTAGTTCAAGTGTTGTACTAACGTGTACATTTTTTTCGCTTTGATCTTCAGACAAGGCGTAGCGCATACCCAGCAAAGCGAGGAGAGCCGCGTGTGGCACAAGAGGGATAACAAGTGGCAGAACGTGCATTTTCATCGAAGCGCGGTGACGGGCCCATCCCCGTTCTCCTTCAACCACAAATAAATTGGCCAAGAGGACTGTCCTGCTGTCGCTGCTCTCGGTGAATGCTCGTTACCCCTCGATAGAGCGCGAATGAATTAATAAATGTTAGAAATACGGAGCACAATGTACCCGGGTATCCTCACGAAACACACACAACGTACACACAAAACACGTACATAAAGACGGTGTTACAAGGAGAATACATAACAACGCAACGCGGCGTTCGAGATAGAGAACCCTACATTAACACGAATACAAACATACTTACATGTAGTATCAAACGCGACAAAACCCGCGACGAATCCGCAAGATATGGCGCAACCGCCAGCATGTATTACTCGCTCCAGTACCTGCTCAGCGTACTTACTACCTATACTTGCGCGTGCACCGTACCACGTGTGCCTCGGAGCCTCGACGAGGGAACCACGCGCGAATCATCGGAAGCGCGAGAAAAGAGCAGAGTCGATCGATCGATTGTTTGACGAGCACCAAGGACGCGAGGTAGATCCTGTCCACTGTCGGCTAACGAACGGGATTACGACAGAGACAGAGAGAGAGAGAGAGAGAGAGAGAGAGAGAGAGAGAGGGGGTGGATCGGATGGGGGAGGGAGGGAGGAGGACAAGAGAAATTTCTGGGATATACGGGCTGGGTGCGCCCGTGTATCTCCGATCATTCGTTCCGCCGGCGTTTTAATGTCGTCTGTTTTGGTTTCGTATCTCGCGACAACACGTTTTTCTTCTATTCTCGAAAACGAGAGACTGATGTCGTCGATCTCGGGAGAACAAGCGGAACCTCCGAATAGTTACGATATCGAGACGAGAAACGAAAAGATATTGGAACCGCGAGCGCAATCAAGCTCGCGTTGATGATTCGGACGTAGCATCGACGATTACATGACCGAATGAATCCAAGCATCGTTGAATATATCGAAGACGTGAAACGAGCGAACAAAGAATCATCGACAATGTTGGAAATTTTGAATACGAAGAAACGTACACACACACACACACACACACACACACACACACAC
>NJRL01000004.1:210909-239100 GCA_003063815.1 Aphaenogaster rudis | reverse complement strand
CCCCGCACACATTATACATGCGCGCGCGCGCGACCATCCTAAATAGAGAGAAAGGAGCGATCTTTACCGTTCTTATCTTATTATTGTCAGGCTCTTTGATGACTAACGCAGTTGCACATCCGGCTATTTTGAACTACGGCCGCTGTGGTATATTCATATATACAGTAACGCGTATGCGCGGATAAACACACACACACACACACACACACACACACACACACACACACACACACACACATTCACATCCTTCCTACTCTGCCCTTTTAGTCCTCTAATTTCATTTATCAATCAATCTCACATTCCTACGTGCACATAGTAATCGCATGATTAATGAGAAGATATTACAGGGGAAAAATCATTTTCCAAAAATAAAAAAAATAAAGGCAAAACGAGAAGGAAAAAAGAAAATATCCTGAGAAAATGACAAAAAAAAGAATACAATCTATTTCTCTGTCCTCTCTCTCTCTCTCTCTCTCTCTCTTTCTCTCTCTCCCCCCTCTCCCCCCTCCCTGTCTCACCCTTTTCTTCCCTTCCTCCCGCCGCCCACTCCCCCTCTCTTTCTCTCTCTCCGTATTATTAATGTTATATATATGAACATATATTTATCGAATTACATGAAAAACCTAAAGAATATGATATAAACACCACAGCGACAAGTCGCAGTGTACGACAAATGGATTTCACTGCGAAATTAGGAATCAAGTGGATTCCTATTCAAAGTAATTACGAATCCAAACGTTTTTTGTCGAATTTACTTCATTAATATGACGAATCTTTCTACACATTCGTACATTCTCTATTACTATTATAACTTGCGCGTAATAATAATGTAATGTTTGATGAGTGCGGAGAAACAATAAAGTCTCTCCATGTGCGAGAAATCAGGAGGAACATTTTTGCCATTTTGTTATATATATATATATAACTTATTTTAATTTATATATATATATATATATAAGAAATTATACACATACTCACACATATATGTTATGTATACAAGTGTAAGCGTGTGCGCGTGCACGAAAACTACAAAATGGTAGAATCATTAATTAAAACTGTTATTTAATCATTATTAATGATTATTCGTTAGATATTAGAGTGAATGTTTCTGCGCTGTGTTTGCCAACTTTTTCTTTTTACTCTTCTCGGCGTCTCGAAGCTTTCACGTTCGTGTGAAATATGTTTCTCCCTCATTTTCATATATTATATTTTCACGTTTTGCCTACCGTTTAGAGAAGAATGAATCATCAGGCGATCGTACGTCGTCCGGCATGCATCGTAAACACGATGAATGCGCTTTTCCAAACGGTAGAACCGCACTATGTTCGTATGATCGCACGTGCGCGCACATCTACGCGTATGTATATTAATACAAGAATAGGATTATATATATATATATATATATATATATATGTATATATATATATATATATGTGTATATATATATGTATACACACACACACACATACACACACATTAGAGATGTGCGAATCAAGATTTTTTAATTCGAATCGAATCGAATCGAATTTGCAAAAAAATCTCGAAGATTTTTTAATTCGAATCGAATCGAATTGACAAAAATATCGCCGAATTGAATCGAATCGAATCACCCACATTTCGAATTCGAATCGAATCAAAACGTAGGAATCCTGTATGCAAGCCAGGAATGTGACGTAAGCATTCGAAGCATCTGAAGAGGTGAATAAAAATTAACGAAGTCTCGTAACGACCAACCTTCTGGCCGCCTCGCAAAGTCGCTGAACGCACGATAGGATTCAACGGGTTTCAAATCTTTTTACGCACTTCTCCGATTCGAATTCGAATCGCAGTGATTCGATATTGTCGAATCTTTCGAATTCGAACTACGTCGATTCGGATTCGAATCGAATCGAATATCGTCAGATTCGATTCGATTCGATTCGAATTCGAATAATTCGCACATGTCTAACACACATATATGTATGTATGTATGTATGTGTGTATGTATGTGTATATGTATTCATATATATGTACATGTGCATACATGAATATATATATATATATATATATATATTGCAGATAATCATTGCATATAAATATATAGAAATATAAATATATAAATATAAATATATAAATATATAAACATAAAATTGTGAGATTCAGGAATAGTTATTTCTACTACTCTAATTTGTCGCTTCTACGTGTGGTTGTTGTATAAAAAAAGATTCATTGATTTATTATTATTGTTATTGTACGATTATCATTAACGTTAATGACTACTACTATTATTGCTGCTATTACTACTATGACTACTACTACTGCAATTACTACTACTATTGCTACCGTTACCATTACTGCTATATTACTATTACTATACTATCACTATTACTATGTAATTATTATTGCTGTGTTATTATCATCGCCGTCGTTGTCGCCGAGAGTAAAATGAAAAGGGGAAGCGACATTATTCTTTATTTTTGTCTATCGTGATCGATCAATTGAAAATCCTGATTATAGGTTGCGACGATCGGCACAATCTTTTTTTTACGTAATAAGCGCCACAATCGACATACACGTTCAAATGGATTCAAAGTGTTATATATATATATATATATATATATATATACATATATCTATATATATATGTATAGTATAGACCATATTATGTTATGTGTGTGTGTGTGTGTACGTACGTGTATATGTGTGTGTATACATATATATAACGTAATGCGGTCTTTATTATAAACGTTTATAAATACGAGTTTACGAACGTTAACGAAATCGATGAATCGAGTGATTAGAATCGATATACATATATTCTCATTTTTAGATATCTTTCCACACGATCGAAAGTTCGAAGAAGCACGCGCGCGCGCGCGCGCGCGTGCGACACGCTGTTATTATGATTATAATTATTATTATTACTGTTATTCGCGTATTTAATAGTTAATTCATATATACCGAAGGGATTTTCAGACGCGCGGAGAAGGACGTGTCTCGCGATGCTCGCGTCAGATTTCTCGCTGAAAGTTGTTCGCAACTTATTAAAGCTCATAAGGGCTCGAATTAAGACCGTACACAATAGAGTGTAAATTATTACATTATATCGATGCGAAGTGTGCAGGTGTTTGTACTCGTATCAGAAAAAGAATCGACTCGGATTTCTTCGTCGGATGATGCATCCAAGAGTTTCTTCCTTTACAAGATATTATTGTAATCTCACTCTGTATCTCCATATGTCAGCAATAGCATGCTTTTCGACGAGTTCGTTCCGGATTTTTTCTGATATGAATACACCGTACAGTGGCGTGATCGACATTTGGAAGGGGCCCTTTCGAACTCGATATCCTTATTTTACCTTACGTTTCTCTCTCGTAAGCTCCCTCTTAATTTCCTCGAGTCACCCTGGTCTACGAAGTTGTCGATCGCACCACTGGCATGGTACATAGTGTAAACTACGTATTATATATGTAAGTATAATCTCCAGATTTCTCACATTCCGTAGCAGTTTGCTCATTTTTCATCTTGGCTCGCGTATAGTAATCTCTTTCTCCGCGTTTCTCCCGAGCGTGACGACGTTGCCAACGTTGATCAACGCATCGCGTAATTAGCATCGCGTAACAAAGTGATGCGACGATGAATCTCGAGCTTCAATGTGTTCGACAATGTATCTCGTCGTTGTGCTTTTTCGTCTCGACTTGTTTGTATCGACGTATTGAGATGATTGTATTCCGAGTATACTTGTACTCTTTGTGCACGGTGACGGTGTGCGAATGACAGGTCTCGAGGACTAACGATTATATTGATACCAGGCTTTTCGCGATTACGTTAACACATCACATGCCGTAGATTTAGTTGCCTCGCGTCTATAGAAACGATACACGTACCCGAGAATATATGAAAGAAACAGAGATGTGTATATGGGGCCGCGCTCCCACTGACTCACGTTTATAAGTATAAAAGTAAATGTCGCTGATACGCGAGTATCAAAGCCCATCGGTCAAGCCCGGAGGGCTCGTCTCCGACGCAGCTACGAGATATCCTTACTTTCGATATTAGAGATTTATCCGACTTATTGTTCTCATTAACTCTTTTGTACTATAGACGAATATATCTTTGTACGAGAGATATGTAATCGAGTCCCGAGATCCGTAGTGAAATTTAGCGGTAAAAGCGGGGGCAAAAACGAAGCAGATTTAAGAATTAAAAATTCTGCCGTACGTGTCGCCATCGTTTTTATCGTTCTTTCATTCTTTCAACCGAATGTTCGGCTTCTAATTCGAGAGATCATATAAGCGATCTTTGGATTAAATGTGACTTGAGGAAAGAGAAGCGAAATAGAGGAGCACTGTGAAGCTGGATCGTACTCGAGAAACGAAATTTGTTTTCTTCGTAAATGGAATCTAGGCATATTCTTCGTGAGGATCGGTTAGTGATTATGTCAAGTACTTGAGAGATATGTGATGTAACGATGACAGATCACCTGCAGTTTAGAGTTTTATTGTTAGACATAAAAACTGCGTGCATATCCCGCGTGTGGATATGTCGCGTATCTGAACGAGATCGGAGAATCGCTCCGCTTTAGACACCGATTTCTCATCGTTGCACGTATCGAGAATGTCGCGCCCTACGAATTAATTGTACGCAAGTACGATCGCGCGTATACACAGGCGTGCGTCAGTGCGAGATCGGTATTTTGACGAATACGTTGCGAGATCGGTTCGACTGGCCGATAAGCGACGACGGAATCGACGATCTAGCTAGTCTTTCCGATGCGTAATGAGATACAATGCGCAGGATGTACACATTATCCGCAGCAACTCTAATGTTGCTTCTTAATATTACCGCTCTTGCTGTGCAAATTCCCGTATAATCCAATCTTGATTTTGTCTAATCGATCTATTAATCGCTATTGAGCTTTATTTCTTCTTTGTCGTTATACTACAAAGATATTTTCAAGCCGTACAACTCGGCTGTCTTACGAAAGCTTATAATTATTTCCTACGATTATTTTCTTCGTCTTCGATTATTTGCTCGTTTCAAACGGGTTGCAAACGGGGATCGAATGCGCGCATCGAAAGGCGAAAATACAGATATCTCGTTCTCTTCCTTTCTTATTTCCTTGGCTTCGTTCTTCTCGCAAGAGTCGCGGAACGATGCTTGGCTTGGTTTAGTTTCGAGCGAACGACACGTCGTGCAGGTCCGATTATGCCTCAAAAAGTCTGAAAGTGACGTTCCCCTTTCGGACAATATAAACAATTGTAACGATTATTCTGATTGTAATATCAATATTATTACATTTATTGTAATTATCATTATTATTGCCATTGATTCTTACGTCCATTGATTGTTACTGTTATCATTATTACTCTCGCATATACGACATATACATGGATATACGTATACATATATGCATGTTGCATCTTTATGTACACACGTACATATTTATACGTTAACCCGCGCGCGCGCGCGCGCGTGTTTTACGTGCGATTCGAGCGATGGCGATCCCACCTAGATATTTTGTATTTCTATCTGACAATGGCTGTGTTCCCATTTCCTCTCAGTACTAGTGCCAGTAGTGAAAGTCCTACAGTGTACGTGACGTAAACTATAGATTTTCAGTACTGGCACTAATACTGACAATGAGAGGAAATGGGAACACACCCAGTGAGATGGGGATATATATAAAAGCGTGCAACACAAGCGGCGAAAATATCGTTTCGCCCAGAAACTTTTCACTTGACGACTTTAATTAAAAATACGCTATTTTCCGTTCATCTTTCTCACCAGCTACAAAAGAAAGAAACACCGCAGCATATCCGTGCGCGGTATACGATATTTGTATAACGTAATGTAATATTAGAGAAATAAGAGAGAAGAGACACAAAGTATAGGATGGGGAAATAGCGAGTTTTTATATAGAATGTGCGTACGCGTGAGAATACATATTTCGAAATAGTGATTTATCCATTTCAAAAGAAACTTTGAGAGAGAGAGAGAGAGAGAGAGAGAGAGAGAGAGAGAGAGAGAGAGAGAAAACTCGCACGTCCAGCTGACAATGAGATTATCTCTCGAAAACGTGCAAACGTCACATCTAGGAATTTATCTTTCACCTAATCTCTAAGAATTAATCGAAATCTATGTGTGATGTAATTTGATTCGTCTTAGCTAAACATTCACTTTTGCACTTCTCCTCGATTGAATTAAGCATAAGCTAAGTGTAATTTTATAAAATAATCACTCACACGCACGGTGGAAATCACGAAACGACTGTACTCCAGGGGCATCATCACGTTTTTTCGCGAGCCCTGGTCAGCCTGGTGACCGGGGTGGGCGGGGGGAGGGGGGGGGGACAAGTTGAACTTAAACTAATTAAGTGAAAGGTAAAATTGAACAAGCTTAACAAACGATAAATAAAAACAATTATAATTTATTTCTTATAAGTAATGGCGAATGTTTGCAAAGTTATGCCTGCTGATAAAAATATATAATAATACATCAATATCTAAATCTTCGATCATATCGCGGTATATATTGATAATATATCTAATACTACTGGAATCATTCAACCTTTTCTGGAGCGTTGTAGAACGCAAGTAATTTTTTAATCGCCAGAGAATTGAAAAGGAGCGCTCATTTGTGCAGGAGGAACCGGGTATCGTCAACAATTTTACTAGTTTTGTGCACTCAGAGAAAATACCACGAACTTCTGATTTCTCATGCAGCCATTTTAATTTCAACGGCGCGAATTTCAAAAACCTTTTTGTAAATAAAATAACTTTTTTTTTTCGAGAAAAATTATTTTATCTGTAGATTCCAAGGCATGGAATTCCATGCCTAGATTACAGTGAGGCCTGGTTTTGACCATGGCCACCAGGCGGTAATGACGCCCCTGCTGTACTCGGTCAACTATCGCTACTATTCCGCGTTTTTGCGATCAGCAGGAAAGATGGGATCAAGTCCTCATTTCTCAGTTAATATTAGTATTTATTACAAAAAGTGCTCACACGGTATTTCTGTATATAATTACATTTTTCACGCGATTATTTTATAGATTTTTTTACAGAAAATGGAATTTGGTAAAGTTTAGTGTCAGAATTTTCGTTAATATTGTGCATTATTATATTTGTAATTAAATGCTCCCTCCTTGGTAATAATTGACACTATACTTTTTTGAATAGTATCCTAGCAAGGGATTCGATCTTTCTTATCTAAAACCCACTCTTGGTCCCATTTGCTCGATTTAAATTCAGAATTACATTCGGAATGAAACGAGAAGCGCGGTAGTTTAGTCGATAGCGTACTCAGATTGTACTCGATCGTTCTCGATTCGGCCGGATGTGCGAAGTATTTCGGAAATGAATACTTGTATTCGGACTCTCAGCGCGTCACCTTCCTCGGTTGCGTCGCGACCATCACCACGACGATGTGGCAAAGTGATCGTACGAAACGCGACCCTGCGAGAAATGGTTTATTGTTGAATCGAAATGTTTTGATGAATACTTGCGTATTCTCGAACATTCAAATCGACGAAGGAGAATGATCTTTTAGGTAAAAACGCGCTCGAAACCTTTAAGCTTCATATCTGTCCTCAAAAAAGAGATTTTTCCTTAGATTTCGTAAGGCTTCGTTTCTGTCGAGTTTATCGACAAGTTTATCTATTGTTTGTGGGGAAAACTCAGCTTGGCGAACAAGCGAAACGTCGGGTTATACGAAAGATTATTGATTCTTTCATTCCCCCCCTCTCTCTCTCTCTCTCTCTCCTTATCCCTTCTCTCTCATCGATACATTTAATATATAATCGCTAAACTTCATTATTACAGATATTATTGGATCTACGGATAAGCGATCGATTACAATTTTGTCCTAATGTTGAGAGAAATAAAAAAATGAAAGAAATACATACACGGACACAGAGTGTGGACCGCACCCACAGTCGATCCACGCACGTTCCACGCGCTCTTCGCGATCGAAGATTCTCTATTATCTCTTGTTCTTTTTTCATTTGTCTCTCCCGAGACTGGGTATTGAAATTGTTACGATACAATCGTTAATATATTATTATCCACAAATTTCTAAACGATAGTAAATGTCAATTCTCTACTCGAGATTTAAATTCGTTTTGATTTTCTTAACTGTAAGCGATACCGTCATACCGAAAGATTCCGATTTGTAACATCGAGCTTTTGCCTTGCTCAACGAGAATGTAAAATCCTTGCAGATTATTAGATTTTCATATATATATATATATATATCAATTTTCTCGAGCGTTATATAGATATTTGAGATCCTTAGAGATTCTTAGTCTTGGCAACAAGTTTTACGAATGAGATCGGCTTCGCAAATTACTCGGCATAAGATATGAGGTATAACTCTTGAACTCAACCGCATTCTTGATGTACCGCATACCAATTGTCAGTCTTCTTTCTCCGCTTATCAGTGATTGACTCTGCAAATGTTGATAATATGATTGATTCATTAAACAAAATTGTGTCTAATCTATGGACGTTTACGTACATTACGGTCGTAGCAATTACAAACAGAGATTTATATTAAACGAAACTTCTTATAATACGTGATACGCTTGATAAAACTTACATAAAACTGTTTGTTGGGAAGTTAGGCTAAAGAAGATCAAGGACCGTCGATGATAGCGATCCATCGTGCCCTCGGCAAATGCAATTAGTCGTCTGATTAAGTGTCCCCTTATAACTCGGGACAACAGCTTGGAAACATGCGATCTCTTTGTACACTTCTACTACAATCGCTATAGCCCATTATTTGGATACATTTACAATTCTTATAGTCATATATATATTTCTAGCGTTAATATTACGATCATTAATATTATTTTATCATTACTGTTTACTCTATGCGATTGATTTTATTACAAATACGGCATTCATATTTTATTATTAAATTAGGTTCTATTGTTGAATGTGTAGTTTTATTTTCTTTAGTTGTTGCTTTCAATTATTTCTGAGCCGATTCGTGTCTCTCTCCCACATCGCTAATTCAAAGTGTTGAAATGAAGAATTACAGTAACGCGATATCTCATTGTCGCTACATCGCCGCTGTCGATGAACGACTTAATTTTACAATATAAAAAAATTCTTTCACGTTTGGGATACTCGACAATTCGAATTCTTGATAAAGTGTTGTCATAGATATAACTTTATTGCACTATATATTGTTACGTATGCGATGGAAACGCCATCATTTTTAGAATTCTCTATCAAAATCCTAACGATAGACAGAGAGCGAGAGAGAGAGGGGGGGAGGGAGGGGAGAAAGCGTGTGCGTGCGTGCGTGTGTGTGTTCAATTATTATACATGACATTTAGCGCGTAGACGAAAAGAATCAACGCTGATGGGATTAACGAGGAGAAAAACGATGTTGCGTTATTATACTGCGCGTTCGTTCACACTTTTATTATAAACAAACTCCTCTTGATAATACATAATTGTAAAGACATGTTGTTCATTCTTACGTGTACGTTGCTCATTTAACGATCGTTAGTCATATTCTATCAATATGACTATCGTACTAAAATTGCACAAGCGACGACGCTGCGCGAGATGCGGCGTCGTAACACGATTATCGACGATAGTCGATTTCTAAAACCTTGGGCGTTTTTCATAAATCTGCCTATATCTCAAGTAGACACAATTACTATTATCGATACTTTATTGCTTTAACTCAAAAACTTATAAGGCACGTGTTACGGTTCGCCTTACGAGAAAAGTTTTCATGTCCTAATAACATTAGAATCGCATTGTCCTTTTCTACGGGATCAAACTGTATTACTGACATTTCATTATTCGTATTATTCCTCGAATCTCGATGATAAATGTAAACCATAAACGACATACAGAACGGATGTGAAAAGTTGACCGTGCGATTTACAAGTTATTTGTGCCTGCAGTAACAGAAAAAAATAAAACGTCTCTCTTGATCATTAAGCTATAACCCAGTACTATGTATTCGTCCTCTCGAGCATGAAATATAATTCTACAAAATTTTACGAAATACTATTTTAATCTCGACATATAGGAAACATTCGTAAGAAATTGTAATAATTAAAATAAATAATATTAAAGTCTACGCATGCGAAAACGAGACGTAAGAGACTGTTACAATCTCAACAGTCTCCGATTGCACAAGTCGATATTTTTCTTTCCCGCCAAAGATACTTGATATCATGACACGATGACAAGCGTATAGGCAATCGCCATATAGTCGCCTATTTGAATCCTAATAACACGAGAAGATATGTACAAACAGAGACGACACGTCTTTTATTGCAAGCCTTCGACTAGCATGCTAATTTTGCACTGTTTATTTTATCGACAACAATCTTTTTGCAAAATACACGAAGCCATATGATAATGACATACAACTCGGATAAATATTCATAGATGCTAACGTATTTCGTGATTATCGGGATAATATTAAACGTAAAGTATATACACAGATCGAAAAATTCCTACTTTTTCGATACACTAAAGAATATGAATCTACTATAAATATCAATTGTACATAAGGTGACAAAAAAACATATATAGACTTCGGTATTCGAGGAACCGAGTACCGACCAAGTCCATTCCACAGTTTGGTACATTATTATAAGCGCACGGTATAAACGGATGTGTAATGACGTTCGCAATGCCATCGGATATCTTATAGATGTATTTATGCACCGTATTACCGTTCGAATTGGACTTTACGTATGTGTCACGAGATCTGTTCATGCCGATCAGGACCTTCCACGTTTATTGATTCAATCGGTAAATAAAGGATTATTATCGCAGTTTCGCAATCGATACGCGAGTTTCGTTTTTATTATCGTTACTACTTGCAGTATCGTTGAAGACAACTCAGCCACCTCGTAATTCGCCGCCCTCGTCGCTGCTCCGTCTCCTGTTGCGACCCCGACCTACAAAATAATCGACATGATTTGTGTAATTTTGTCATACGGATACAAATGAACAATAAACGCGGTTTATCTTCTTAAATATATTTCGGTAGTATATTTTGTGTTATCCGTTTTACGTCAACAAACAAGAACAAACGCGCAAAATCATAGGTTTGAATATATTAGTTCTAAAACGAGAAAGATTATAATTAATTAATTCTTCGAAATTTTATTCATTTTTTGTCCTCAACTTTAATTATCCAACTGAAAAAAATAATATATAAAAAATCAGTATGAATTTTATAAGATATACAGACACACACACACACACACACACACGCATATATATATATATATATATACACATATAATCACATACATAAAATTATATATATATATATATATATATGTATACACATACGTGCGTGTGCGTACATATTTGTACAGTGTAGAATATTATGCACATACATACATAATATTCTATATGTGCTATATAAATACAAACTAAAAGATGTTATTCGCACTAATATGTCACTTGTTATATAAAATAAATATAAGAGAATAAATCTAACAAATGTTTCCTACAGATTTTTAATTTTTAATGTTAAGAGACATTTTTAACATCTCGTGAAAAATTATATAATTTCTTGTAAAATTATCACTCGAAATAATTTTTTCAAATATATATATATACGTATCCAGAATTTAGAAATAATTCGTTAAAGTTATGTTTTATTACACATTACTTTCCTTTTAATATAATCTTCATGAAAATTCGGGATTAGAATATTTATCGTTGCGTATAT
The DNA here is from genome assembly GCA_003063815.1 of Aphaenogaster rudis. NCBI lineage: Eukaryota > Metazoa > Arthropoda > Insecta > Hymenoptera > Formicidae > Aphaenogaster > Aphaenogaster rudis. Next base: position 227,400 of record NJRL01000004.1, on the reverse strand, counting down.
ATCAAAAACTTTTCACCAATTAATTAAACAAAAATTTTATTTCTCGCAGTTTTGAGATGCACGCAGCAGCGTGACTTTACATTATGCAGTCATTCAACAAATTATTCATAAATTTTGTATTTGTTATTCGTGTACAATAATAATGACGGTGCCAGTCAGATTGATAAAAGAATTACAGCATTTTAATGTTTTACATCTTGGATCTCGTTTTAATGATGGCAGTAAACCAAATGTATGTTCCGTTTAGATGTGTAATAGCATTTACAGAGACATGTTTTAAGGATACTGAATCTGAATATATGCGTAATTTGAAACAAAAATTAACAAACAGCATGATATGTACTACGTTTACGCGAGCGTTACTTCTGCAGTAACTTACTCAAATTATCGATAATTCACTCCGCGTAAACGGGGTTGAACCCGTTTACGTGGAGTGAATTATCGTAAATTACGATAATTTGAGTAAGTTACTACAGAAGTGACGCCTCGCGTAAACGTAGTAATGGAAAATATTTCAAATAAATAAAATAATGGAAATCTAAATAAATGAAGTTTCAGCAAAAAAGAAGAAAACAAAAGAAAAATAAACGTTACCAACTCGCTTGATTTCGAACAATCCTAGCAAGATCGAGTAAATGCGAAACGCATTAGCGTTAATAATAAGATATATGTTAGGCATTATCAGAATAACTTATGATTTTATACACAAGACACTTAAGAACACAGAAATGCTCAAAATACCAGTCAAGTATTGGTTTGCACATTGAAAAAAAGAAAAAAAAAGACGGCTTCTGTCAATTCACCGATATTTTATACTTAACTAAGAAATTTGGACAAGGACACACTCAATGCAATAAAACTCAGATAAAGCTTTACATCATCCAATGCCAACCACATCATGTACTTTAATACCTGCGCACAACAATGGAAGACTCCGAAAAAATGTTGGATTTATTTTTCCTACTTATGTATTCCTGTACATATTAGTATAGCGAATTATCGCGAAGAGATCCCGAGGAGAATACTATTATAAATTTTCACTACCTCTGCGTATCTGATTGAGGCATGCCAGCATTCTGATCATAAAAACCGCAGGTACAGTAATTGTGTCTTTGGTCTCTTCCAACATAACTGCGTTTCTTTTTTTCAGCTGAAAGCAAAATAAAATGTCAAATTTTGAACCTATTCTATCTTTCCACATACAACGAAGACATTGTCAAGACATTGATTTCTTTATTCCTATGTAATTCAAAATAAAGAATAACTTACGTCTTCCGCAAATTTTTCGTCGAAGCTCGGTTCATCGTTGATCGGCGCCCACAGTTTCACGTCGTAGTCAATGCCAGAAGTGGCTAGCATCGGAAGATACGGATGCGGTTGTAGGCAATTGACCACGTGCTGATCCGCTTCTAGCAGCATACACAACCTTGCGGTGTCTCTTTCCCACACGAACACGTGACCGCAGTCGCTACCCGACATGACGAAATCGTTGCCCCAGAAATTCGCTTCCTTGATCATGGTCCTAAAGAAACTAGAGTCAAAAGTGGGGGAAAGGCAAATAGTCAGAGATAATTTGGCGGCTTTAATATCGCACAGTCCGCCCAGTCCGCTCGGAGGCTTTTTCGGAACTACTCGGGTCAATGATTTGGCTTCCGATCTTTCAGACGTTTACACGTTGGTACACTTTTTAGACGAGGACTCAATTAAAGTTATCGTTATTCAAGATGGCAGCGACCAAACTCGCCAAATAGATTTGGTGTATGCTGAATACAAACCACGTAATCGGCATCACAGACATTCCTTCGTCCCTCGCGTCTGCTTCTTGGTGTAATTACTTTAATGTCATGTTAATCTAACAACTACAATTCTAATAGTCCTCACCTTTAAATAATTTCTATGTAAATCACTCACACGAATTTAAGAGCATATACTATCGCTCTCATCAACGATTGAGTTTGGTGAATATTACGAGTATAGAGTTAAAAATAAATCAAACCTGGCGTTTCTATGTCCCATATATTTTCGTTTCACGCAAAGTTCCGTCAGATAGGCATCATCGAACGTCTCGTGTCCTTGCGACGAACGAGCATTGGCGATTGCTTCGTCCATCTCCTCGACTGGGTTTAGTAACCTGTAAATATCAAAAATTATCGTTGAGTTGTTGCTAAATTATTAAAACTGAAAAAATTTCAGTTCTGATAATAATACGGAAGAAAAAAGATATCGTGTATGAAGAAAGGTATTCAAAGAAGCGCGAGTAACTTGAATAAAACCTTCATTATGTTTAATGCTTCAACAAACCTTTCACCTGATTGGATATCTTCGTCATCGCTATCGATGTACACAGCTTCTTTAGTTTCTGTAAAAATGCCGTATATAAATAAATAAATAAATTAGAATTTATACGAAGCGATTGAAGAGAATTTTTAAAAAGAGCGACTCTAAACAATGATTATACTTACTTTCATCATTGTAACGATGATGGTTGCGATTACTGCTTGGGCCTGCGTTGAGAGTTCCATCGCTACTTCCAGATGGTCCTGATAAACAAATTGCTGTATAAAGTCAGTTATGTATGTATTTGAGATAAGCAAGGCTTATCAGCTACTCACCTGGATGGTAACTGTCGCGAGTCATTTCGTCGCCAACACCAAGCGAAATTGTGGCACTAGTTGAGCTTTTGTCAGAATACGTTAAACTCACAGCAGGTTCACTGCCATGTCTATACATTAAGTTACGTCTATTAGATAGATGTGTTCGTTCTCATATTTCGCGCGTTCCGATATTTTTATCAGTTAAAGTATACATTAATTTTTTAGAGAAACAAAATGAAAAAGAAAATATAAGCTCAACAGATATTAATGATGATGATGATAATAATAATAATAATAATAATAATAAAGGATTAAAATCTTACCTTTCAAGGAAACCGTCTCGCATCGTTGTTAATCTATCTTGAAGGTTCTCCATCATATTCTCTTGTTTGCTAGTTATATTCGCACATGAGGTTTCATCCTCATTTCTATTTCGATCCCATACATTATTATGCTCGGTTCTGTCATGATTACTTGTAGATTTTACAGAAGTGATTTGCGCTTGATCGCTTTGACTAGATTCAGTTTCCATAGGAACATCATCGTTCATACTCTCGGATATATTCGGCGACACTAACTGGTTATATTCCCGAGGTTGTTCCATCTCTCTTGTTTCGAGTCTCTCGGTATTAATCGTTTCATCCATGTCTGTAGTTTCGATTCTATCAGCTCTCATGCTTGTATTTCCTAAAAATGACACTTTAATAGAATCAAACATTGAAATGTGTACCAAATGTATCTATTTTGATTACCACTCATTTCCGAAGTATTGCTCTGCTCTGCGCTCAATTCAGCCGTGTCGTTATTCCTCTCTGCATTCACTTCGGAATTATTCTCAACATTTTGGATACCTTCTGGTTGCTCAATGACACCTTCCAAACTATCCTCACCTCCACCACTCAGAGCAGCGCGTGTGGCTGGGTCATTTAACATTCTGCTAAGCACATCCGTCATCCTCTGCATCAAGGACGTATGCAACACCGGCCTCGCCTGAGCAATTTCTAATGAACGACATATCATGATATTGAAACTTCTTGCACAAGATATAAATATGTAAGATAAGGAAAATCAATTTACCTGTACCACTGCGACGTCCTCCTTCTCTTTCTGGACGTGCATCAGGACCGGTATCGGACCAATCACCGCGAAGTCTCAAACGACGAACCGGCTGAGGCGACCTTAACGGATGCTTCTTTCCTTTTCCTTTTCCCATTGTCGCATCTTTTCGCAGCTGCAAACTGCCTTGATCCTGGATATAAATTTCACAAATAAATACACACAGGGGAATACATATAGGAATGATAATATATCTCAAGGAGAAATATATATTTAGATAAAATATGTGGAAGCAATACTGGGAAATGAAGAAGTATAATTATAATTATAAGAAGTTATAATTATAAGAAGTTATAATTATTGCGTTACTTTAATACTGAATAAGTAGAGATGATCGCTGCTGTAGCTGACAAGGACGTCTTGTCCGTCCGGGCTATAACTCAGCGACGTAATCCTGTAAGAATTGCCTTCAAATTCTGGGACAGTGAAACTGCATAGCGGTCTCACTGAACTTTCCGTGTCCGTCCAACCTAGAGAATATACATACACATGTAATCATGGTACTGTGTATCGTGACATAATACAATTATGTCCCGTAAAGATTACCGGTGGCCGGTGTACCAAGAGTTCTTCTGTCGAACGTTCTTACAGTGCTGTCGGAACAACCAATCGCTATTTGGTGAGGCAATACAGGATTCACGGACAAAGCGGTCACGGCTCTTTGACACGGGATTAGTACATCCTAGAAAAATGATTTAATAAATATATTCCAAATGTATAATGTATAGTTTCAAAAGTATTACGCAAAAATTGTAGCAAATGACGCTCTTACCTCTCTACATCTCGTAACGCTACATTTATCCTTCACCCTGAGATCAAACCATCTCACAGTCCCGTCTTCTCCGCAACTTAAGAAACTATGCGGCTCACCAGGTATTGTCGCTATTTCATAAGTAGTGCCGGTGTGACAAGTAAATTGATTATGGAACGTTTCTGTTCTTCTCATCAGGTCTGCAAACGTGACATTGGTGCTCAGTAAAAAGGATAATGTCCCTCAAATACTCGAACTTATTAATTTATTTTGTCTAATCGTCAGTCTATCAATTTTTATACCTGTATACAAAATAATGCCATCTCCGCTGCAGGATACAATACGGTGATCTCCACTATTAGGCAAAAATTTGGCACTAAAAATATTTGCTCTGTGACTCGTTTTATAGTCTGTTAATACCTTAAATAGAAAAAGATTAAATAACATAAAAACATATACTCTATTATATATATTTATTTCATTTCTAGATGTTAAATTAAAATGATACAGTTAAAACAATCTCTGTTTTACATATACTTAACAAATATGAGATAAAAATTAGCACCATTATTATACAGGGCGTATCAAATCACCCGTCCAGATCACTCGATTTTTCCGAAAATGCAAGGTGACAGGAAGTTGGAGAGAAATGTCAAGTCCCAAATCCTATCCGAAGAATCGAATAAAGGTATTTCCGTTTTCCCGAACTGATCGGAAGTAGTGATCACCGGGGTCAACTTTGAAATCTCTAATAGAAACGTATGTCATGTAGGGTGTCGTTGGATAGAGCTTGAAAAAAGAAACATCTTTTATTCAAACATAATCGCAGTATCTCTAACCGTTGAGGAGAAACGACTGGAAAATTGAAAAGAGATACTGTCGAAATAATAACACAAAGTTTAGCATTTTTATGGGAACGGGTAAAAAAACATTGTTTACCGGCAACATCCGACGACAAGAGAGGACATGAAAGAACGTATTCGAGAAGTCTGCCAATCGCTGAGCGACGTACAAGTCCTTCGAGCTACGGATAACATCAGAGAGAGAGAGAGAGAATTCGCTTTCATTTGAATCAAGACGGAAGACATTTTCAACACTTGTAGAGTCACTGTCAAACAACATGTACCGAGGTAAAAAAAAATGTAAACCCCTTGTAAATACCTGTTGGATGCTAAACTTTGTGTTATTATTTCGACACTATCACTTTTCAATTTTCCAGTCGTTTCTCCACAACGGTTAAAGATAGTGCGATTATATTCGAATAAAAGATGTTTCTTTTTTCAAGCTCTATTCAATGACACCCATACGTTTCTATTTGAGATTTCGAAGTTGACCACTACTTTCGGCCAGTTCCGGAAAACGGAAATACCTTTATCCGATTCTTCGGATAGGATTTGGGACTGACATTTCTCTCCAACTTCCTGTCACCTCGCATTTTCGAAAAAATCGAGGTGGACGGGTGGTCTGATACACACCCTGTATATCTATTAACTATATATGTAGATCAAAAGATTATTTATGTAATATTTTATTGAAATAATGTTATTCAAACAAGAAAGAACAATGCGATACAATGAGCATTTCACCACGATTAATTAACAAGGTGGATCTAAATTGATGGTACCAGACGATAAAATTAACACTATGTACACATCTGAAGAACCTACTGGTTTGGCACCAGTATCTGTATCTCCAACTATGTCAATGTTGGACCTTGACTAGAATTAACCACCCAAAATATTTCCTTGAAAAGGTTTAGTATCACGTTTACCACAATTTGTTCAACTTTTTCTTAATATGTAGTTCCCACATGTAGTTCAATAATATAATATCTAATATACCTTGTTATTAAAATAAACACATTGTAATACACAATGGTGTAGTTTTTATACGCATAATAAAAAATTAAACATCACTAAGTCAGTGTCAATCAAAACTAAGAAACTTATGTTCTGAAAAGTAAGAATATAAGGAAAATGTACAAATACATAGTTTTTTAATAGATAAAAGTAGCACACTGAGGCCTGACAATCATCTTAGTGTGTTGTACATAAATACATTTTGTAGAAATATACATTATGGCGTCTTCATCGCCATCACGATGGCGCCAGAAGTTAAAAGAATATTTTTAAGGATTGCCAAACATAATTAACTTTCTAGGCACACAACTTCCAAGGATAAAATCAAAAATAATTTTGGCACAATCTTCTTTGACAGTGTCCACAAATAAATTGTAAATTAAGAAAAGTGATGGAACTACTTTATAGACAATATGTGTCAATCGTTGGGTTTGTAGTAACGTTTTTGCTGCTAAATAAAAATATGTACAATAAACGCACATATTTAAACTCCTGTCAAAATAATAACCACTATACGTCATAAGATTATTCTAAATAAAAATTTTTAAATGCACAATCATCCTTCTAACGCTCAAATCTTGAGGCTCTTGATATAAGCATATAATATAAATGTACCTCATAATTATGTGCATTAGTTAGAACAAGATGTTGATCGTCGCTCCCGGACAGTATCAATTCTCCACTGCTGTTCCAACAAATAGAATTCACACAACCATTGTGGACCTTTAGTCTCTTCAGCAATGACATGCGCTGCATCAGTTGTAAGCTAGCTGTACAACCAGGAATAGTAAAACAATATATATAGTAAAACATTGACAAACATACTTTGTCAAACGCAACAATTCATATAATTCGAACCAACAATAAGAGATGCAAATGCTTTTAGTCAGATACTACAAAATGCAGGTAGATAACAGATATTTATCATTCTATGATCCCGAGTTGTGTGAAAAAGACCGACTGGATTCCAGATTGGATAACACAACTCAAAAGGATCGCAAAAACGTGCTCAAAGTCAAAGCATCGCATCATATAGAATAACGTGGAATAGAATATTAACTATCCCACTGATTGTGAAAGGGGTTAGGTTAGGTTACCTTTGCTGCTGGAGTAGAGCTTCAGCCTCGTACAATCGTCGTACGGCTGGTAATAGATATCGCGGAAGATGCTGACGCGCGTCTTCCTCATGGTTGGAACCTCGATGGAGTTATCAGCTGACTTTCAATTTCAATGGCGCATAGATACTCGAACGGATCGAGCGATCGCCGCTACTCGCAGCGAATGGATCGCACGAGACAATTATTGTCGAGCGAATCGCTACGCGAGTCCCCGTAGTCGAGTTCTTAAGAATTCCGTGGCACGTAATTACGCAGCAAAAATCCTGTCGATGCGTCGATGCGACGACGTGACATGGCACACTCGAGACTAAAAATAAACACGACGTTGCGGTTGCAGCGCGGAAAATTCGCGTGGTACGCATACGATCTCGATGACTGCCCGCGCTCCCTTGGTCCTCCGACTCGGAGTCTCGTAGCTCGCACTTCTGCTTCGCAGTTCGCACTTCGCAGCCCAGCCTGCCCAGCTCGCTCTCGGACTAAACAGCTGAGAGATCCTTTCGCTTCGCGTCGCGCGTATGTATGACGTGTGGTGTGTGCGTACACAGTACACACACGTCAGGCAAGTATACACACGGATACGGCCACGGCGGCGCGGCGGCGCGGCGGCGTCATAGTCATGACCAGTGACCACACGCACAAGACTCGCGAATATCTCCGCACCCGCACCCGCACCCGCGCCCGCACCGCACATTAAGTAACTTGCGCCAATCTTGGCGTCTCGTCTCGTCTCGTCTCGTCTCGTCTCGGAGCTCGGAGGCTACTCCGAGGCCCGAGCGCGTGCATCCTATCTACGTACAATATACTGCATATTCGTACGTACATCGTGAGATTCAGAATTCTCTTTGGCCAAGCATCGAGTGGAACAAAACGAGTTTTAGCATCATATAAAAGACGCATTTCATCCGTCTGAAACATTTATTATTAAACTTACGAAATTGAAATAACGACGTCTTTAAGGACCGATTGTTCCAACTTCTTGGTAAGCTAACTAACAGTTAAATCATATGTTTATCTTTGTCTAATTTGAAGGAGAAACAAAGAGAGACATATGATTTAACTATTAGTTAGCTTGCCAACAAGTTGGAACAACCAGCCCTAAGTCAGGCTTTTTTAGACGTAATTTCGGTCGGTAATACGTCGGTATATAGTGTAGTTTTAACAAAATTATCAAATTTATACTATACAACGTATATTATGTATAATACATACCCAAGTAGAACAGAAAGTCATGATGACGTCAAAATGATGCTAAAATGACGCCTTTGACATCATTTTTGAAGTCATGATGACGTCTAAATGACCTCATAATGATGTCAAAGGCGTCATTTTAGCATCATTTTGACGTAATCATGACTCTCTGTTCTACTTGGGTATATAATTTTACAAGTATATGTATATATAAAATTTTGTTAACAATTTAATATTTATTCGAAAATTTTATATAAATGTTAACCCTCAGTTGTCACTATGGGTAGGGCATACCAGAGGCTCGGGTCCCGAGCCGTATTTTCGGCAGGCGAATATTCGAAAGTCCGAAGGGAGGGGTTCTGGGTCAGGTGGGGGGAAAAAAAAACTTAGGCGTCCTTAGTACAACTTATAGTTTGAAAAAAATCCAGTTCAAATCGATTAAATTGGCTCCGATTCGAGATATAAGCGATTGAAAATTGCTCGGGTGTGCCATACCCACAGCTAGGGTTGCCATCCGTCCTCTTTTTCCCGGGCACCGCGGTCCTCTTTTTTAGGGCGTCCGGGGAGATTTTTTGAATGTGTCCGAGGTAATTATGAATGTCCGGGATTTAAGGTTTAAGAAAATTTCTAAATATTTTGCATTTTAGATTTAATTAACCACATCATATTCAATCACTTTAATTTACTGATAAAAACCAATAGTTTTATGCTGATTTGGTTCTTTAATATTATATATTTTATAATTATTTGTTATTTTATTAATATTTTAAAAATACCAATAACTATACATATAGCACGTAGGTATATAGGTACAATAAGGTAGATACCTAATAATAAAACTTCTTTTAAATTAAAAACATGTTTAATTTATGCATTTTACTCTAATTGTGAGTACTATTGAAAATGAGATGTAAAATATATAATTATTCATTTATTGTTTATTATAACTAATTTGCTAACCTATTCGCGCGCATTTTTGTATGCGTCCGGGATTGCGAGCGAAATGTCCAGGGTTTTTTGCTTACGAGTCCTAGTTTTGAAAATTTTATTATGCCAACCCTACCCACAGTGCAAACGACGGGAAATTCCGACGTTGTGACAACTGAGGGTTAATATAAGTATAAAAGATCTATTGCTAGGGGTTTTCAAACTTTATTTTTCGCATACCACTCAAATATCTATACAAACAGTCACGTACCAATTAAAATTAACAATAAGATGAATACTGCAGCTTAAGCAATGTTAGAACATGTGATTCCCGTTACCGTGATTATCACGCCCCCCTCGTGAAATGCTCGGTCCACGTTTGTCTATGTAGCTCGCGTGCCACCTGGAAAGCTTAAATTCCGCGTACATATCACTAGCGGTACGCGTCCCATATAGTTTGAGAAACCCTGCAATAAACCGAGATTAAAGTTAATCTACATTGGTAGAAATGGATATAAGGATCTAATGAAACCTGTATTAATGGTATGAAATACTTATTTTGTAAATATATGCGTATCTCCCTCCCCCCGCCCCCCCCCCAGACCAATTCCTATACATTAAATTAACGAAAGTTCTAAGAGAATCGTAATTTTTTAAATCTTAAATTTACAGATTTTAACGTGAATATCTAATTGTAAATTCACGAAAATCGATAAAGTATCAAGAAAACGGAACAAAGAGGTTGCTGTATTTAAAATTTCAAGAATTTTTTAAAAACTCCAAAAATTGCAATTCCGAGAATTCGAGATTTTAAATGGCGAAAATGAAATCTTTCGATCAACAAAATATCAGGAGAATATAATTGACAAGGAGATTGCCCTAATATCCAAGAATTTTTCATATTTCTAAGAATTACAATTCCGAGAATTTTTAGAATTTTAGTTTAGAATTTCAAACCGCAAAAATTTACACATTATTTAAAACTCGCCAAAATATATCCTTTCGTCAAGACATATAATAATAATTACTCGTCACTAAAGTCACCGGTAATTTTACCAACCATCGATAAATTTCATCGATCATAGAAACTTAAATTTTTGGAAATATAATACTTTTTGACAGAATATTATGTAACAAGATAATCAAAATAAATATCACAATTAACATACACGCGCACGCACACACACACGCACGCACGCACACATACATTTATAGAGAGGAAGAGAAAGAATTGTAATTTTCAGATGTTACGGTTATATTGTGACATACTGCAAAAGATTTAAAATTATCAAAAATAATATGTATATAAATTAAGTGTATATATACTTACATAATTGTGTAATATTGCCATACAAAATTCACAGGAATGAATATCATTTAATTCTTTTCTTCTATTCTATATCTCCCAGAGAAGATATTAATTTAACGCTAATTTAAAAGATATAAGCTGAATATATAATATTTACATTATATAGTAAATTCAACAATTAGTAAATAAAATTATATTGTTTCATTGTTTTGTTTGGTCATTAATACTATTTGCAAAATCAATAAACTAAAGCTGCTTCGTCAAAAAATAAACATTGGTTGAATCTTTAATAAAAATAGAAAAGAAATTGGACAGATTTTTAATACATGATTATATAAAAGACAATATAATATTATAATAGATTATTATAAATATATTATATATATATATATATATATATATATATATATATAGATATATAATGCATAATTATAGATATTGTATATTATTCTACATTTATATATCATAGATATATAAAATGTTATGTATTGTGAATTAAAAGAGAGAGAGAGAGAGAGAGAGAGAGAGTAATTTATACTAGCCACAAGGTTTAGTTTTCTATTTGGTATTTCTTACGATAGATTTGCGGAACATTCAGTATATATGAATTTTCAATCCACTCTCACCGAGAAACTTTCAGACATCGTTTCCTCTATTTTTAGATTAGACTACTCGCACGAAGACTTAGGTCTTTTTGTAGCCCCCCCCATCTTTCCGCCGAGGAGCGAGAAGCGGCTTTGGCGTGGCCGAGTAAAACTCAGAAGAATCACATCGAATCGCTGCTCAAAAATCATTATACTAGATTTTATTTATTATGGTAATTTCTGCAAAATAAAGACAAAAAAGATACAATATTAATTCTACTTCTCATACTTCAAATTCATTATTAATCGTACATTGATATGTTGAATACACATAAAGTACATATTAATTATATTCTTCGATTTCATTAGAATAAAAGATTTGACTTTATTTTGGTTCTACAAAAGAGAAGAGTAGGCGTATTCTCATACCAATCATGGTCTGATAAGATTTCGTGAAATACGATTGTTTATTATCACGTACGGAAGCGAGAGATATTTATATACCTTATCATGAAGAATTTACGAAATTATATGACGGTAAAAATCTTCGACTACAATGTAACAATTTCTTAGTCACTTAAATCTATTGAACATCTGTAAACATTGCTACAGAAAGATTCGTTTACATCGAATATATGTACAAGTTCTACAATTTATTCACTCTCACTCACACTCACATTCACATATATACTCACGCGCGTACACACTTTATTTATATTAATTTATTATATATAGCAACATATATTAAAATTTTTCACAAAATTTGGTGAAAAAGAAAATGAAAAAAAATTGGCTTTAACTAAATTTGCTTTAAATTGATCTTTAACTCTCTCTATATCGAGGTCATAAAATTGTTTTCATTCGTTAATGAATCCTCTTCGTTTGAATCGTTGTCTTCGGAATCCTGACGACATCTTTACCTGACAGTATTAGAACCTTCAACTTCAATCTAATGCTGCCCGGTAAGATGTGAACAGATACTCCATCCGACGGCAGCCATCTTGCCGCCACGTGAAGAATGATCTTTGCTCTTTGTAATTCAACTACATTTTCTTGCATTATCTTCTTCTTCTTTTATTTGCTGGAACGTGGACCTTGTCGAAATTACTAAAAAAAAAAAACAAATGCAAAAAATTATTTATAAATAAGTACATTTTTAAGTAATAATGTTTAATTACGTTTATACAATCTGTGTGTGTGTGTGTGTATGTGTGTGTGTGTGTCTCTATCTTTCTCTCAATAAAATAATTTTATATTAATAGAATTAATAAATGTGCAAAGTATCATTTTCTCAAGTATATGATCTGGGAATTACTTATGGCACCGAAATATCATAGAAGTCAATTTCTCATGCGAGAATTACGTGAAAAAGTATGGCCCCTTAAATTTTTAAGTCTTTTTTATTGCGTTTTACATTGAGCGACGCTCATATAGTGGGTACATATATTTCATGTTTTCTCTCTCACTTTCTAACCTATCTACTTTTCGGTCACTCGCATATGGCGGCCACATTTAAATATTAAAACGAAAATCCGAAGAAATGATCACAGACGATTCCTGCATTTACATGCAGGTGTCGTCATAGCAATATTTGTGAAAGCGAGTTCCGAATTGGTCGTCGCACCGCAGCGTGGCTTCAACGAGTGGACTATATAGGTTACACAAAATTAACACAACAATTTTTATTTATAATATTTAAAAGATATTAATATTATAAATATCATTTTTTGCTACATAATTTAAGTCCCCTGATCGTATAATAATATTAAAGTGAAATTATAAACTGTAATTTATAAGAAATTTTATATTTTATTCTTTTGTATTTTAAAATATGAAATATTTCGTAAAATATTCATTTTCCGAAGACTTCACTTTATAACATCTCTATGCAATTAAATAATGAGATAAATCGATCAATTCCAGAAAACTCATTATTTAAGAAAAAATATGCAATTTATCCGCAAATGGCATCATACGATTTTGATAGTTATATCAATAGCTCTTTATGCTAGCAACTGTAGACTGATATCCATAATGAACATTAACACACTTCTTAAAGATGGCTGTGTATGTTAAATTTATTTATGAATAATCTTCATTTGGGCAGATATATCTCACCTCGGTGTTTTTATTGTTCAAAGAAAGCTGTTACATGACAGCCTGTATTCAAATGTAACTTTGAAAAATCTTAAAAGATTAAACAGAAAAAAGGTTAATGTTTTAACGATTAAATGATCTTTTTTTAAAATAAAATTAGAAAGCAAGAAAGCATTCTCGATTAATCACTTGCATCTTTATTCTTTCCCTGCATGTGATCAAATGGCAAATGCAAAGCAATGTGAGAATAACGTAAGCGGAAAAAGTAAGTTTACTGAGGCGGTTAGATCGGAGACTGGGTTATTGGGTTTGTATATAATAGAATACGTGCTATGCGCTCTCGTACGTATCATTACTGTATTATCAACAATTATCTAAAGTGTCGCGGTAACGGCAGAAGAGCGATAACTGTTGAAATCGCGAAAATCGACCCACGAAGAAAAAATTTTCGTCAATTATAAGCGTCGCTCCATTGAAGAAAACAATGTATTTTTAAACCAATTTTCATATTAATAATATATTATATTACAACAGATAGAATATTCACAATAGAAAAACATACTCTCTTCTTTATAGAAATATATCCTTTATGTTTTTATGGAGAAAATTGTAATACGTATTTGTACACACATGCGTTGGCAATGTTACATTTTCATTTTCTCTCACGATTGTAATTCTTCGTATGAAAAGACGAATTGGAATTTTCAATTGCAGACAAAATTAAAAACAGAAAGTACCAAACTATAGCAAAGTAAACGTAAATGTATTAACATGTATCGATACCCTACATTCTCTTTACATTCAACGATATATTCAACGAGCTATCGAAAAACACTTGTTCAAATCGAAATCAATCTGTATCAATACATTGATAATTTTGATATTGGTTTCGATATCGAGAAGATTACCCCGAACATAATATACTTAAAAACTCTTATTTGATATAAAACTAAATAATTCATATCTTCTCTTCGCTAGTAACACAATCTCTTGATATTTTCAAATCGATGCCGTCAATGGAAAGTATCGTATTTAAAAATTTATTAATGGAAAAAAACAGTTACTTGCCACATTCTCGAGATATCTCGTGTATATACAGATATATATATATATATATATATATATATATATATATATAGATATATTATTCTGAAAATTTAGAGAAACATTAAAAATCGGAAAGGCAATCGCGAAATGGCAATCTTACGAAGATAAAGTCGTTTCTAAATATTTAAAGAAGCACAATTAAGAAGAATACTTAATTTCTTAGACATCTTGTATATGTATAAAAGATTAAGCGAGTGCAGATAACTATAGAAAAAAAAACTATAAGTATAATTATGAAATGTTTTTCTTCCTTGACAACGTTCGACAAAGGAAAATTCTGAAAGTTTATTCCAAAAATTCGTCCGAAAATTCACCAAGGAAATTATTCTTGAAACATCTTACAAGTATTGCGTTGCTCGAATCCGCCTGTGACGTACATATATCGCGCGAGGCCTTCGATTCCGTAGAAACGCGAGAAATAAGATGGATGCTGGATGAATGGAAATGTCGGGTTATTATAAGATGCGAGATATGCGGGCTGAGGCTCCATGTTTGTTGCAGATGCAAATGAAGCCTGTTGATCAACATACCGCACGTATCATACGAATGATACGCATTAAAGTACGCAGATGACTCGGCGGATTCACGATCGTAAGTTTCTGATTGTAACGATATGAAAACAGAGTTGGTAACATTGATCAGAAATATACTATTAATAAAAATCTTATTACGATTTGTTAAGCTTGCGCAAAAGTCACATAACGTTATTAAATCGTTTTTCCTCTCTCCTTTTTCTGCCACTTTTTTTTCCTTATTGTCCTAACCTAACTGTAAAAGAGGTTTCTTTTATGATTTTCAACATCTTCCACATTGTTCAAATCGTACGACTCACCTATCCATTATATAAAGTGCAATAATACAACTAATATTTATAATTTACACTATACTAATGTTGCAAAAGAGTATGCATTATGTAAATTACGACATATATGATACTATTATGATAGAAATTATTAAGTTTACGACATATAATTATAGTGAATTATAATTATGTCACATATATGTTACAAACATGCATATGTGCGATTATGAATGTACGAAAGAAAGGCGAGTCGTTTAAATAATATTAAGCGGAAGAGTTTGGGGGATTGCATCTTGAAAAGATTACAAATATCGCAAATCTGTATATATCCCCGAAAGCCCATCTTCCATGTTCATATTAATCGGGCTGTAATTTTACTTTTATTACCTTTGGTATTAAGTTTAGATTTATTAATTTTAACTTTAGTTTTAGCCTTTCGGTCTAATAATTATAAAAATAATTATAATAATTACTTAAAATAATATTTAACAACACCCCAGATATATATTGTTGCATTTAGTTAAATAAGAATATTATACTAAGGTATTAATAAAAAAAACTATTATTATCATTAGGATAATAATAGCCTTTATCTATACAAAACTATCTATACAGAACATGGAGTAACATTTCGCGTCGAATATGCACATGTGAAAGTTGCCAGTATCTTTTTCCGGGGCGAGATGGCATTTACAAACTAATTAACAATATCGTCTTATAAACAAGACCATTGTACATAGTATAAAGATAGTTAAAGACAGTTGACTAATACTTATATTTTTCCGGGTAGTATTTTTAGTGCAGTGTCGAATAAGTCGAATACAAATTTTATATATAGAAACCAAGTTAGACTGAAAATAAAAGCTGTCACAATTGTGTGTTCCGATGACCTAAACACGCCAACAAAGTAACGATTAGCTTAAAGTCCGAAAACACTTTCATATCATACACATATTAACTATGTTGACACATTTTTTCGGCGAGCAAAGAAAGAGAAAGAAAGGATAAAAGAAATGAGGAGAGGGAGAGGGGGGGAGAG
>NJRL01000004.1:187536-201483 GCA_003063815.1 Aphaenogaster rudis | reverse complement strand
GACGAAATGAAGCGAAGCGAAGTGAGGCGAGGAAAAGGAAAGAACAAACTGCACACAATTAACATCCACACGCTTCGACCGATCGAAGCGAACTGAGCGGCCGCGTTGCGCGTCGACCGGCTGGCAACGCACCGTCGACTACCCCTTCCATCGTGTCGCGCGCTCCCCCACCAGCATGCTGTGACCATCGTAACTCGTAACTTACCCCCATCGGCGCGCCGCCGTTACCGCATGGCGCACTCTCTTCACTACCGCGATACGTGTAACGTGCGTCGTGTATAGGGGAAGCGCGCGCGCGCGGAAGCATGTCGAGTTCAGAAGTCGAGTCGCGCCGCGCCGGCCGCCGGACCGCGCTCGGCGCGGCGCGGCGCGGCGCGGCGCGGCGCGGCGGCCACCGCCAGCGTGTTGGCAATGTTGGCATGGCACGGCAAGGCAAAGGGAAGTAAGGGGAAAAGAGCCGATGTCTCACGCGGTTTCGGCGACGCGAGGATTGGCTGGCCGTGAATGGCGCAGGTGGCGGCGGTTCGGCCGGCGGCCGGCCTGGCAGGCCGGGGCAATGACTGCATTTACGTGCCATCGTGTACACGCGTTAAGGGAATCGAAGGCGCGATGTCCCTTGCCACACATATCTTTCTAAATATTCCAACCAAATTATGGATACAATGCGCATTTTGTTTTTCCGCATTGCTATGTTTCATCTAGGAGCAAAATTCGTACGTTTGCGCGCTCGTGGTAATAAAGGCACTGTATACTTCACCTAGAATCTAAATTGATTTCGGTTTTTACATCGCGTCCCTTCTTCATAATTTCAAGTAAATTCCAAAATTACATTTATGCCTTAGTTTTGATTTTGGTTTGTATATTTAAAATTATAACAATAAATATTAATATTAATGAGATATTATTTCATATTTTTATAGGAAATATTTCATTTGGCAATGTACTGGAAAAATTAGTAAGTTTATTGAGATAATATATAATCATTTATCTCGTGAATATATTTGGATATTTGGATCTAAAATAATTTTGATTCACGAGACATGAATCAATCTAAACCAAGTTAGTCCGAAACTCCGTTTAGGGTTTACCTTTGGTTCATCCAAATTTGGATTGGTCCACCGCTTCGCTTCAGAACCGGTTTGAGAATCTCTGATTCTCTCTGGCCACAGTAATACATACACTCTATATTTTATAACAATATATTGTAGATTATTATATTATATTATATATAGTTATTTATTTATTATAACTCTCATACAAGTACATAGATGCAAATGGAACTTTTTAGAAATATACTCTTTCTATTGGATTAATTACATTAGTAGTCACCATTTAGCAACATGTGGCATTATATCTTTTTATTAATATATATATAAGTTTATATTGTATATTAAATTAGAATATACACAGATATTTATTAAACTTTATATAAAAATTTTTTTTTCAATAACAGATGAGATAACAATTTTCTTGTTTATATTTAATTAATTAGTTTTATTAGTTTTATTATTAGAACTTATTGTTAGAACTACTATTGACTGTTAAGTGAACGTTCAAACTTGAAAAACATCGATTTCGTGTGCGCTAGGGTAATTTGAAATGGTTGCTTGGTATATGTAATGATGCGTTGCTGGATTGTTTGCTATGATTTAAAGTTCTTTTATGGGACAAGTGGCAAATTGTGAGCGGATTCTTTTTCGTAACTTTCACATTTTGTTGCTTTTCTACAACAGCTTGATTTTTCGGAAGAGAATTAAAGAATTCAAGAGAATTTGTTGCGCATGTGCGTACGAGCGTTTTTAATTTCAAATATGATTATTCTATTTGCGTCTAAACATCACTTATATGTGTGTGTGTGTGTGTGTGTGTATACATATACGTGACGTTTCGAACGCCACCACGCCTCTTGATCAGCAGGTTAAACATGCTTTCTTGCAGGATCGCCGTGCGTGCGTTCCAATAATTAAGCAGATACGCATACGCAGGACCGCCCAGTGTCGTAGGACTCTTGTCGTAGAGCTCCAATCGTTGACAAAGCTCGAGTTTCAACTTGCATTCGGATGCGAATCTCGAGCAAAGAGATAGCGAAAGTTGACATCCGGTATATTTTCCATTCTTATTTGTTATTGCATTCCAAGTAAAGTATTTATTTCGTTACGGAATAAAATGAAAATAATGTAAAGCGCAAAATGAGACAGAAAATAAAGGACAAAGTAAAATTAAAGGTGATAAATTAGAATAAAAAATATACGATTACATATTAAATTTAATGAAAGAAAATGCGAGGAAATAAAGCAGATAGTGAAACAAGACGAGATAAAGTGAAGAGAGAAAACGTATGAGAAATAAAATGAAACGAAAGAAAAAAGTGAGATGAAATGAGATACAATGAGAGATATAGAGCGAGAGACAAATAACAAATGGAGATGGAAAAAAAGGATCTCTTCCGTTTCGGCAAACAGTTTTATATTAAATCTTACAATTAATGAAAGCCCAATCTCATATTAACATGTCATTTCGTCGTCCTAGAATTAATCCATTTCGTTTTCGTCGTATCGTTTTACATAACCGATGCACTTATAACCGTTCAACGTCAATAATCTTATCCTGACCCCGACGACCCCATAATGCTGCCCTGTGGCCTAAATTCAAAAAATTTTATCGGAACGGCGCACATTCGTCATTCGTCATTCGTTCTTCTTACGAAATAGGGCCAGAGGCTTTGTTGATAACGGTACGGCAAAATAGATTCGATGCGCAGAGGCGAAGATGATGGATATACATATACACGATCGTATAAAGATGAAATTGTTCCATGTATATTCCACGTATATTTTCAAATGGATGAAAGAAGATAATTATCTTATAATTGCTTCTTCCTTCAAGTTACATTTAATCTTACGTGAGAAAATTGTGATATAAAAAACTTGTGAAAATATTTTATTTTTTCCTAATAACTTTCTCATTATGGAATAATCAATAACGGATAATGGGCTCTCCTCCTTTTTAAAAAATTATATTGTGGAAAAACACATTTTAAGTGTTCGAAATTAATTATACGTTGAACAAAGTCAGATATTTGCCGACCCGAAGAGACCCGCACTGTTCACATGCAAATGCACTTTTCCTATGCGTGCGACTGTGTTCATGAATATATGGAAGCGCGCGTGATTTTGTAATACCAAGGCTTATCGTCACACCATATACAGAGACCGTTTGAAAAGCTCGTCGATAAATTGCCAAGGCGTAAAACCTAAATGGGCAATCCTTGGCAGAGATAATATTAGAGATATAATTCTGGCAGACATTACCGTAATATATTAATAGGTACCTACATCAGAGTGAATTATTCAACAATTCACGATTTTAATATCTACGACTTTGACTATATATGTAGGACGGATTCTTTGCTTATAATGCGAAATATATCCCTTTTTTCTTTCTCAAATATTCAAAGGAAACCATCACGTTTGCCGTATTTTTCGAATTTTTTATGTTATACAAAATACTTATTAATATTTACAATCACAATCCTAATGACGATAATGATGTATTCTTCGAACACAATTGTTTCCTTAAACGCAAATGTGAACGGCAAAAGGGAACGGCATATCTCTATTTCTATCACAAGTTTCAAATGTATTCAGTATGTATTCATTTTAGGAAAGGATTCATATTGAGAAAGGAATGATAAGCAATTATATACGCGAGACGTGTATGTAGGTGATAAAAATAGATTTGCACAGACTTGCAACGCTTTAAATGGTTCAAGCAGATCGTTAAGGGAGAAACAGCAGATATATCCCACTTGAAATTTCCAATTATTGTTTATCGTTATATCATACCGATTTAAAATGTGCGAGACAATTGCCAATCCTTTTAGGACGTAATAGCATTTTTTAATATTCTATTATATAGTATAATTATCAGGGCCTACAGAGAGGAATGATTCAAGACGAGACTTGGAGAAGTAAAGTGTATTAGTAGGCCACGACGAAAATATACCAGGCGTCTCGACTAATAGTATCCAGGCGATGGCATTGACCGCCATATTCTTCGTGGTAGTTTTTCAAGTAGCATTTAGAGAGCGAATTTTATTTCTAATCTTTCCTTTCCTTTCCTTTCCTTTTCTTCCTCTTTCTGAATTGCTCCTTCCTCTCCGATAGTCGTTGAAACAGCATTTAAATTAGAGGATCTCTAAAATCTTTTGTTTCATGTTAACTACGCGAGAGATTGGTGCAACAAAAATTATTTCTATGGGGAACAAATATCTATTTCATACAGTAAAATCAATTTTCTATTGGTGAATCTTGTTGCCACATAATATTTTGATTTATAATAATCCCTTTATATTAATGTTATGCAATATATATTTATAATAATATCCCCCGGGTTATAACATTTCGAATATATTTCGAATGAAAGGCGGTCAATTAGATTTGATGGCGGATCGTCTCGGATATATACATATCTCTCGCCCGATGACCTGTAGTTCAGCCGCGTCGATCTCTTTCACATATGTAGTTAATATACACTTTCCGCGCTCGCTACTTACTGCTGTCACCGAAAAAAGCCGATAACCCGAGATATGCTCGCCCGGGTACACGCGTTCTCGTTATCACATGCTCCCGTGACTTCGGCTTCAAATCGTGTTGCTAGGCGAGCATAAGATTGTGAGATTTTACGGTCGAAATCTCGTTATTCCATCATTGTCTCGAAAAATCGATTTGTCGTATGTTACACGTACTAATTTTTTAATTCATTACATAAATCCTTAAATTAATTATGCAATCAGGTCCAAAAATGTTTTATTATCCTTGATATATTAATTGATTATATTAATTTAGATATACCAAACACTTTTATACATGAAGATTAATTTAGTAAGTAATAGGAATAATATAATCTGAGACGTTTAGAAAATTAAGGACAACACACGTATACGTGGTTTTAATTTGTTTACAAGATTTTACAGATGAGAGACTTTCATATGAGAAATATAACACGACGTATATATATATATATTATATAAAAGAAATCAAATGATGTAATGATGGAAGAAAAGTCTCTCGCGGACGGACTCCTTCGAAGCTGCTTCGTACGGCCCTTGATGGGAGATGGGATACGCGACACTCGAAAAGATTACACTCTTCCCTTCCACCTCCTCTGCCACAAGTACTTTTCATTTTCATTTTGTCCTTGTGCTCTCTTTCGCCCCCTCGATTCTCCAAGATAGAACCGCAACTATAATTAGCTCCCCTTTTTTATTACGCTTTGTAAACGCGTTCGCTCGAGATCAACGCGGCTGCCAATGGCGTAACAATAAATTTTCGGTCCTTGAGCAGAATGGCGAGGAAGCAATTTTATTATGAGAATATAAAATAACAAATTAATAAACGGATTAAAAAAATCTGTCGAAAGAAGTTTACTACACAAATGTAGTCCTTGATTATAATTTTATATGTACATATTATTGTAACATATCATAACGTGCATTATAATATATCTATCTGTATATCTTTATTTTCGTATTTTATTTTCGCATAACGTTCGCACCAAAAAATGTTATTCCACAGAATTGGAGCGGTTTCGATCTTTGCACGATTGATTATATATAGTTTGGAAACTGTGTGACGATGGGGGCGTAGGTCGTTGACAAACATGGGAGTGCCATAGATAGAGGATCGATGGCAAAAAGAGAGGAAGATAGTCAAGGAGAGGACCTTTCTACATCGTTTGGCCATTCCCTTTATAAACGGGCGTGGCCCTTAGATTGTGTACTTGCCTTAGATTATCGTACGTATAATTTCCATTTCCATTGGAAAATTACTTACGTTTTGCGTGGAAAAAAAAATTTCTAATCGGTTCGAAAGGAAGTTTATAAGTGTATATACATATATGTGAGAACTCGAAAAAAATAATTATTTCCTCGTAAAGGAAATTTGTGTTCCTACCGAACACAAATCTTGTGAAACGCTATGCGTATGCGTAACGTTCTTCTTTTCGCAACTTTATTGGAGGCTAAATTATAAATTAGATTATTACGCGTCGTTTGAAATGGAAACTTTAAGAATGCAGTGTTTCATATGCAACAAAACAACCCGATAGTTGGTTTACATCTATTCGCACTTCGTAGATCGTTTTGAGATGATCTTAATAACGAATTTGTTAAAACGCATGAAATGGATACGCGAAAAGAGAGTCATTGAGCGGAAACCAAGCGATTGTACGCGCGTATAAGCAATTGTAAATCGCTATGTTAATATCGCTGCCGGGGTTCAGCGGGGTCGCGCCGGGTCATCGTGACGTCAGCGGATACCGCTCACCGTCTCACCGTTGGCGTTGTGTGTCGGCCCGGCGCGGCCGTCGCGTCGCGTCGCGTAGCGTCGCCGAGCTAATACATTCTACGTGTACATATATCGACGGCACCAATAATAAAAAATATATCCCAACTACACACACATTAACATTTTTCCTTATGTTATTTTATAATATAGTATTCGGGTATTCGGCCCTAAGAAGCTGCCGCAATTATCATCTCCATATATAACTCGGTAGATTAATTTAATATTTCCTGTTGCTATTGTGTTCCTATTGTCGCTTCTAAACAAACTTGCAAAACTGTAATTCTTTACAACTGTGTTACCCTTGTCTGTACAAATATATCTTTTCATAATTTTGCAAGTTTGCAAGTAATATTTTTCAGTTGTACCACCGCGGTATTCTACTACGCGCGTACAAGAATACGAGTTGTAAATGTCGGAAAGAAAGGAGTAAAATTAACAAGATTTTATCTTCCACAGTATATACAAAATAAATGATAATTGAGACACAACTTTGTTTTATCCATAATGTTTCTCTTCCAAATATTCTTTTCTATCCTTAATTTCTATATATTTTATTTATTTTTAATTTGATTTTTACTTTAAATTAACACAACAATGTCTTTTTTTGCCTTTAATATATTTTAATATCCAACATTTTTTTAAATAAATTTTTTTAAAATTTCTACGTTTTATAAATCTTTTCAAAATTGCCACAATAGTATTTTGTTATGTTTCTTTTATTTCTTCTTCAAAAAATAAACATTTTACTATATGTACAATATACTTTACTCCCTTCTTTTCTAATTATGTGTGTCATTTTGTGATAATTTGTGATAGCTTCGAGCAATTCATGTTTCATTCAAGTTTCGCCCTCTGTAATTCATATTTCGTTACGAACTACGCGAACGAATTAGTGTCTGTCGGTTTTCATATCAATCGATAAAATAGATTTCTTATTTTTGAAACGTTCTTTTACACTTTCTAGAATTGAAATGTAATATTAAAAAAAAACGCCGTCTAGAAAGAGAAAGACTGAAAGAGTAAAAAAATGTTAAAACAAATAATGTTGGCTTAAAATAATGTAGATAATACCTACACCGAAAAGTAACAAATTTGGTTTAAAAAGAGTAATTAAAATCCGATGGATTTACACATTGCATGTTCTTTTATATCGACGTTTATATAATCTGTTATATCGACACTCTCCCCGATATATGTATATACAATTATATCGATATGTGATTATATAGCATAGCAGTTGATTTGTTTTAACTAGAACATTTTTTCTCAAGATTTTATATATTTCTAAACTCTAAATACAAATTAAAAAATCTGTCAATGAAGATTTATTTTTAAAAAATAAATTTCTAACGATTTATAAAATTTATTTTTATAAAACAGAAAAAGATATACATATATATATATATAATATATATATAGAAATTTTATTTATAATAAAAACTTGTCTTTCGTATAATGTTTGTTTCTAAAGTAAAACTCTTTTAATGTAACGCGTTGGGTTGGTGTGGAGGAAATTTCATCATCTTGCTCGTCGTACGGTTGAATCATAGATCCTTGCATATTCCTCACACGCGAAATATAACTAAATCTTTGCAATCTCTCGAATATCGATAATGTAATCGCGCTTTGTGCCAAGGAATAAGCTTCTTCCAGCGATCTTTTATAGTTTATTTCATGGAATTTGCTCTGCTTGAACAATAAAACATGAATATAAACAAAAGTCTAAAGAAGAGAAATATAGCAGAATATAATGAAACGATGGATTATTATATATATGGAATATTATAAAATATGAATTAATAAAAAGACAATTATAAAAATCTTAAATACTTTTTAATGTTTTTTTAAATATTAGACAAATAAATAAGATACCTTTTTCATAAGAGTGTCTTTTTCACATTTTATAAAAGCTTTGATATTTTGGGGTTCAAGCCAGGCATGTTGAAGAACGTCTTTAAAGAAGGTCACATGGTATTTTATCTATGAAAGCATCATTCGTCTTATTACAATAAATCAATTCCGTAACTTTGACAAGTTATGAAAAAAATATAATTTAAAAACAAGATATAGCGTAACTTAAATTTATTAAATAAATATGAATATATTATAAATAAATAAAAATTTACATAACTTTATACATATACGTTGGAATTTTTTAGAACTTACAGGAATTATTGATGATTCTCGTAATTCGTAAAACCGTAAAACTTCAGGGCAATCGTCTACAATTGCGGGCCACCATGGGTAACCGTCCACGTAACCCCATACAATACTTCCGGCATTATATTTATTTTCTATTAAATCTTCTTCTACTTCTTTCGTATTCGGCACTTCCGGTACGAAACAGGAGGCTATAGTTTTATCTATCGATGTGTTTATATATTTATTATTGCTATTTAATATTATATTGAATTTTTTGTTGCATGCTTCTTATTATAATCGTATATGTAATATTACTTTAAATAGTTGTTATTTGAGTAATAGCATAATAGCTTAATATATGTGTATCAATTATTTATATTAATAATACAGTAGTGGACATGTACTTGAGTTCATTTCGCAATACCAAATCTTCGGCACATCCACAGGATCATGGAAATCATCAGTGTAGCGCCATTTTTTGCAGTTTTTTCTACAGCACTGGATCCACATACCGACATCTCTTCGTGGTTGTAACCATAATAATTTTTCCTCTTTACTCCATGTGTCGTTACACGGCGACAATACGATAGGGTATTTTTTCAAAACTAAAAAAAATTCTTCGCACGTTGATAAGCCTTGTTATTATAGTTTGTTTTTTGGTTATTCGTAAACGATATTGAAACATATATAAAGTGAAGCGTTTGAAAGGATATACTTGAATACTGAAGCATAAAAATCTGACAATGAGCTACAAGAAATTTGTGTGCGCGCGCGCCCGCGCATACGGGTGTTTGTTACTATTCTTGCATCTACAAGAATTATTTGATTTTTAGAATAAACGTGCCTTTATAATATATAGTTAGTATATAATTGTATTATTTATATAAAAACCATAATGTAATAACAATTTTAATATAGCAATTGTCACAAGGAAATGTATTATATAACATTTTACACGTTTTACAGTTTTTCTTTTTACTTTTACACATTTCCACCATTTTAATAATCATCATTAGGCTGACAATTAATTAATCATTGACATACTGATATTATACACAACAATTATTGTGATCTAATAATTAATGAACATTTAATGAATATATTTATCATTTACTATTATCATGTACTAATTTAATAATCACATTCACACTAATGATCAATTAATTAAAAATATGCTAATTTAATTAGCATTGTGATATCATACTGAGTAACTTTTTAATATTTAATGAACTCATTAATTCATTAATACACTGATTTAATCATCATCATCACCATCATCATCATCATCATCATCATCATCATCATCATCATCATCATCATCATCATCATCATCATCATTATTATCATCGTCATCGTCATCGTCATCATCGTTGTTGTCGTCGTCGTCGTAATAATCGACATCCCCCAGCAGTTTATATACGGAAGTGTACAAATTCACCTTTTAGACTGCAGTTTAATTTGGATGATTGGGAAGAATTATTGTTACTTCTCGCACGTTCCTTCGTGACAGAACGATTATTTCTCGTTCTTCTTTCATATCGTTCCTGTCCATATCGCCTATTCTCCTTATTATCTAGCTCAAGTCGTATACTTTGCAGCACAGCACTCAAGCTTTCGCGATCTAATTTTCCTTTCGATTCGTCCTGTTGCTCCGAAAAGTCTGCTTTCCGTTTGGACATTTTTATCGAAAAATCTGCGCTTTTTTGAGAACAGTTTTCGTCCTCTGTCTCGTCCCTCTCTTTGTCCGTGAAGCGAAGCTTTTTAGGTTTTAAACCCGCTTTGGAGAAAGGTTTCCTCGATTTGATGGGAGCGTTCGGGGGTACAGGCGTGGCTCTTCTCGATGTCGGGGAGGTTACGAATAATTGGGATGTGTAAGAGGTAAGCAAGGAGCTGCCCCGTGCTTTGTTCTGGAAGTAAAAATAGATTCTTGTAGCATTAAACGTTTCTACATATATATAATCCGATATATATATATATATATATATACTGATTGTTGATTTAATTCAATAATCTGAATTCTCTCAGTTTGCATAGGATTGTTATAAGAGAGATTTAAATTCTTTTCTAGGAGAGATCTGGAGGTTTATCAGAAACTATTAGATATATTATTAGTATAGTACGCGCATGAGCATTATGCACTATTAGCACTCGTACATGTGCCCGCGCGTGCATATGTATACAAGCAAATATTTAGCTTAACGTAATTGTTTCGGCATAAATTATATTGTAACACTTTATTGGAAAGTGTCTTGGATAGTCGATTGAAAACTTGTTGAAAAGACACCCAGATAGATAGAAAAGTTTTGGCGAAAGACTTGTCGTAGTCGGAATATGAATTGATTAAATTTCTTCACTAAATAATTACCGAATAATAAATATATCTACTAATTAGATTACTAAATTGTGAATTTTGACCGATTTGGTCTATTTACATTTTGATTTACTCGTGGAGTCGTCCGTCCAACTTCCGCGACGATGTCACGTTGTTCGCGATCCCGATCTTCGAATAACCGTATCGTTTGCCTCGTGTGATCTACGCGATTGCGATTGTCGCGACTCTTCGCCATTCTTCGCAAAATTTAGAAATCTTAGCGATCCGAGATTTTTCAGTCTTCTGGAAAGATTTAGGAGAGCGTAACGAGAGATAAAAGTGCGATATCGAGGTAATTTAACACGCGAAAAGGGCGCCACCGCTACGGCCTACGCTAAACGGGGTCCACACGAGCGTGAACACGGCTGCTCTCTCATTCGAGTTAACATTGCCGCAAATATTCGATCGCTCGCTTATTTATACAGTTTACACGCTTATTATTTGACGGATGATACATTTCAGATTGCTTCAGATTGTACATATACATACTGATACATACACTCGCATCAAGTGCATGCATCGCGTGTCATCATTGTCGCCTCGCGTCATGCAAACGTGCACTTTACACCTTGTACATATATGTATGTATATATACTTCATCTAGTCTTTTCATCGCTCTATTCGAATATAATGATATATATGTATAACACACGTATATATAATTGTATCGCGAATATTGCTTGTTAAAGCACAAAAAATTGCAAATTAACTTTCTTGTATAAGCTCTTCTTCCTTAACCCTTATTAAGTTTGTAGCGCTTATATATAATTAGGTATCAATTATATTATTCCATGTATTTTGTCTCGAGAAGACCAAGTGTTTTTTCAGAAATTTTGAAATTATTAAAATAATTTGAAAATTGAATAAATGAAAAGAAACGAAATATATATTTCTGGAAATTTCATCATTTCCTTCAGGGTCTCTCGCGATTTGTTAATACGACCCTGTCGCTCGGCGGAGCCTCATGGAAAATGGCGTCGCGGTGCGGCGCGAGCTTTCGGTCGCCGCTCGCATTCGACAAGCAGTTATTCGCCATCGTAGACGGGTAGGCGTCACATGGACGTCGCGGTTGTGATCGAGACGTACGAAGAGGATTATCGTGAAGATAGTCGTACGAGTAATTGGAAGAGAGAGGCGGGTCAGAGTATCCGTTTGTCGAGGTGAGCATACATATTCGTAATCGGCGGTGTGAACGTTGACGGAAAGAAAATCCGCAACGTCGAATATGGCGAATTCACGACGTGCTGTCGGCAGCGACGGCAGCGACGGCGACGGCGGCGGCGGCGGTGGCGGTGGTGGCAGCAGTAGCGCGCACCACGCTGCGCCGCATGCGCGCCGCCATGCGGACGATAGACTTTTGCCTTTGCCGGCGCGTAGAAAGTGCCGGCCGGGAGGTACTTTTTCTTCCTTCCTTCCTTCCTTCCTTCCCGGACAAAGTTGCCGGAGAGTATCTAATGCTAATAAACCAATGAATGCAGAAAATATAATTAACGGCAATCGTAGAAAGCGTAACCAAGATAAACAGATTTTCTTGTAACTTGGCACTTTTAGACAGATGGAAAAAGTGTAGAAAGTGCAAGTGCAAAAGAATGTACCCATTTCCTTTATCAACAGCAACTTGTCTCATGTCTTTTCCGTTTAGACTCTATTTTAATTGTATTTTTTGAAAAGTAATGCATATAAACCAAAATTTTATTTTAATAAAATCGACATGTTATAAAAAATAAATTTCTATAACAAATATTTCTATAACTGAGAGTTATTAAATTTATGTCTTCATCATCTAAATTTATTTATTCAAGTCAATTTTAGTAATGTATTAATTTTACTCTTTAAAATGTTTAATGGTTTAATTTTTTTACATATGTATATACGTATATTAATCAAGAAAGGCCCACACAGCACAAAACTTAACAGAAATGTTTCAGAAACTTTCTCGAAGCTTTGAAACGTTTCTGAAACATTTCTGTTAAGTTTTGTGCTGTGTGGGGGACAATAATTATCCTACCTTTTTTCTACGTTATATTGTAATAGTGTATAATTATTATTTCGTTATACATCTAGTGACACTATATGACATATTACATATACGTTATAAAAGCTACAATGACTTTGGATATCTTCTCTGTTATTATCTTTGCAATTAATTCTTTTTCTTTTGTTTTCTTTCTCCAATTAATTAATCTATATCTCTATGATGTGTTTTTTATTTCTTCGATATATCTAAAGAAATTGGCATCTTATATATATTATTACTGATAAATAAACCATCCTTATATTTTTATTGTCTTTTTTATATCATCACGTTTATATCGTGTCATGTTTCTATTTTTCTAATTTTTCAGATTGAGCAAAATGTCCTCTGTACAAGTGGACCGTCCTCCAAAAGTGAGTCAAAACAACAAGAAGGAGAATGAAAAATCTAGAAAAGTCTTCAATCTTTCACACAAGAAGCACAACAAGCATGATGACAATCGCTATTTCAAGTTCAGCAATAGAAAGCGACCTCAAAGCAGCTTTTGCAGCAATGGAAAGTCCTTTCCTCCCTACAAACGTAGAAAGAAGGAAGGCGTCATCATCCCTCCTACGAAATTCTTGCTCGGAGGCAACATTTGCGATCCGTTAAATTTAAATAGCATGCAAGATGAGGAAATAAATCGAGCTATGAATGCAGTGACCCCAAAATCAAGTCCACTTCCTACTCCAAAGCACAAAAAAGAGATTATTGAAGTCATCATTCCTCCAAATATTTGTGATCCTTTGAATTTGACAAATTGTAATGATAACGAAGAGTATGAAAAGCAGCTCATTTCGCCTACAAAAAAAAATTTGAAACGAAGATATAGGAAGAAAAAGAGAGCCCTTTCTGGATCTGGAAAAGATGAAGGAAAGATGGTGAGTTCTGAGATATTTCTTTATATTTACTTAATATTTACTATAAAACGTTTTATTCACATATTTATATATTTATTTATAGAGATAATTTTCACTTATATTTTTATAGATGATTAGATGGTTATTAGATTGTAATTTATATTGATTGAATTCTTAAAATTTCTAAAATGCTTTTGTAATTATATATATATA
>NJRL01000004.1:142566-161305 GCA_003063815.1 Aphaenogaster rudis | reverse complement strand
ACCATTACAAAAATTTTCAGCCCATTTGGAGGTGGAGCCGTGGTTCGGAATAATTACCTACATATCGTATTAAAACAACACAAACCTTTTATGAATTGAGTATGTTGCAATTTTTTGCGAGACATCTACATAAATATAAATGAATAAGTTTTCGCAATTAAGTAGTTTAATTTTTCAATTATCTTAAAAAATATCAATTTTTTTTAATATTCCATTTTCTCTTCCTTTGTCCAAATTAATAATTTTACAACAGAGAGAGAGAGAGAGAGAGAGAGAGAGAGAGAGAGGGGTCGATGACGTGCCATTTGGCGAAGAAAATTGGCCCATTTGAAATTCATGTACGATCGTGACCTGAAAAGATGAATCTCTGACCTTTTTACACACACGTGGGGGCACGTTCGTCCCACTTACATCACGACCACCTCCTGTATGAGAGAGATATATAACCATGTAATTTATTACAATGTCAAAAATTCAAGCTAGCATCGCACTGCTCGATGTTACGCTTTTTCGACTCCATTTGTCGTACGTTCTTGGACAATACATTTCAATAATAATAGTAAGACGGTGTAAGTGTAAGAATAGCGCATACGACAGCTTTTAGAGCACGAGGACATCGGCGGTAAAGGCTTCAAACAAAGCAAGACTTTACGACCATTATTATATTCTGACGAGGACTTGCGATACCTGCAGTATTTCTGCCGATACACAAATATAGATTATTCTGACAACATGTAGATGACAATTTGAACGAACTTGCTGAATAGACCCGGTAAAAAATTTTTTATATATAAGAACATATATAAACAAATACAATTATATATAAAATATGCCCATTAGAGTGGAGCGATTTTTGAACCTCATGCCAGACATGGATTTTTGGAAAGAGCGTGAAAAATGAAAAATTTTGATTAAAAGAAAAAAAATTAAATGAAAACATATCCCCCCGTAAAAATAGGTGAAAATAAAAAAATTCGATATTTTTTTATTTTATTTCAATATCTGTTCGGTTAGTTTAGGTTAGTTACAATTTTTTCTTAATTAACGTTTAATTATGATTTTAAATACTTAAAGATTACACACACGCACAATTAAATTTTAATATTATAATAAAAAAAGGATTTAAGATTAATAATAATAATTAAGTTTTTGTGTAAGTGTCTGGATATACGTACATGTCCGATCACTGTGAGGTTTATCTCTTATGTATTTTATGAGAAATATGAATAAATACGACATTTTCAGGCATTAACGGCGCTAAAGCGAATTTTTCAATATTCACCGATTTTTACGGGGGGGTACGTTTTCATAAAAACTTTTTTTCTTTTCATCAAAATTCATTATTTTTTATGCTCTTTCCAAAAATCCGTGTCTGACATGGCGTCAAAATAAAGTCAAACAAATCGCTCCACCCTAATGCCCATATATATTTTCTTTTTCTCGTATAATCTCGATCTGTTCGTATATATAAAAAAATAATAAGAACAAGATTTAAAAATAATTAAAAGGATAATTTTCACATTGTTTTTTATAAGGAGTGAAATTTGAGGAAATTGCCCATATATAATCACATATAAATGTAATGATGATGAGAAAAATAATATATACCTAATTATGTATGGAATATTGTATAATCAAATTACAATTTTATTTTTTGTTTTAACAAAAGCAATGCAAAAGTTATTTTTCTGATTATTTTTCAATTATTCTTCCTATTATTTTTCCTATATAAACAGATACAGATTATACAAAAGTAAAAAACATATATGGACACATTTTATATATAATTAGATACATTTATAAATATTTTTATATGAAAAATATTTTACCGGGGATAAATCTCGCATTCAAAGTCGCGGACAGATTTGTTGTTATCTTCTTGAAATATATCTTATGAACAATTTCTACAATTCGATCTGAAAAGTAAAAATCCGATTCAAAAATCGTACGGATATGTTATACGAGTTTCCAAACTTTTCACAAACGTTACCTGGACAATTACAAATAATTAAATAGTACACAAATTAAATGATTTATAAAAGAATCGTGTCGTTTTAATGCAATATATGTAATACTCAATTGCCGGAAGAATTTTACCTTAGAATTTCATTTCAAAAAGAAACTTTATATGTAAAAAATATATAACACCATAATATGATACTTTCTTTGTACAATCTTATATAACATTGCATATATGTAAATAAAATTAGAATTTTCGAAGATAATAAGAACAAAAATTTGTTTCGAGGGTAGATTTATCGGACGTACATACAAACAACAACCTCATTTCGTAAGATCTCGAACGAGGCCCGACCCCGTTATCGTCATGCTTCAAGTTTTATCCCCGTCCTGCCTCTCCCCGTGGCGCGGCATGCATATTTATGGATTAACGTCGCTCTCAAGTCGATTTTACAAGTAGAATGCTGATACCTCAAATTTACATACGTCCTTTTTCTTTTTTACACTTTCATATCACGCACTCTTTCCCAGATTTTCAAATATGTCAACCGTAATATATGGTTTTATATAAATGTTTTATATAAATGTATGGATTTAATAGATTCGTAAATTAACTTTATTCAATAAAATTTAGTTTCAATTGAAATTCTAATTTTTTTCTATGGTGTGAAAAGAATAAATTTTTTTGGTAGAAAAATAATTTTGCACAACTTTTAGTATTGGTCTTTAATTATAATCTGTATATATTTGAATGATAACTAACCTCTTGTCCTGAGACAGTGAACATCCTCTTAGCCCCGTTCATCTTCAATACTTGTCCAAGATCCTCTAAAACTTCCTCGAAGGGTTGCGATGTACGAAGATTTAGTAGAACTCGGCACTGACGAAAAAAATAAATCAGGTTATATTAAACTAAATTAGATTTATATATTCTTGTAAATTACATTAACAGATGTAATAACAAAGAAACTTGAATCATTTAGATATCAAGTAAATTAAGTTACCACAAAAAAAAACCGTTTATGTAAAACTCTCAATACACTGCTGTACTTTTTCGTTTTAAATAAAATGTATAATTAAAAAAAGATGTTTCAAAAATTTTGCTGATAAAAAATGTACTCTAAAAAAATTAATTTCAAACGGATAAAAATCAAAATTAAAGAAAGAATTAAATAGCGCACATAAAAATTACATTATACAGGGTGTCTGGAAAGGTAAGGTCAATCGCTCGGGAGATGAATGGGGACCCAAAAACAAGAAAGAAAGTTGATATGAACATAGGTCCGAAAATGCGTTGTTTTCGAGTTATCGCCATTTTTATGTTGAAATTTGAAATTGCTTTGCTTTCAAATTTTTTTGTCAAAATTATAACAATGGTTTTTATAAATTTTATAACATAATTAAAGTCAAATAAAAATTACATGCTGCTTTAGCACTACCCAGGATGCACCACGTGGAGATACAGCCCGCTTAGCATTCCTTGGCAGAGATCAGGACCCCTCGAGTTCTCAGTTCTCTTACCTGAACAGTATGGTCATGGTTGTTAACAATACGAATGACACGTCCTGAAGAGGGCTTTCCGCCACCGGGGGGTGGCGCTTCTTCAGTGATGGAGGCTTTCCGGCTAAGACTCGGTACTGCTGGCGGTCTACTTTGCCACCCTCCAGCCCCACTTCCGGTCCCGGTGGTGCCGCTTCTACTACCTCCACCGCCTGCCGGGCTTGTGTACCAGGTGTTGTTCTTTTTCCCGTAGCTGGCCGGCTATCGTGAAAGATTTTAAATTATTCATGTCATTAATTTATTGGCGCATTTTATAGTTTCTGTGAATTACCTACACAGTAATAGAGATATCTGCGATACGTGCTAAAATTATTATTTAAATCTTTCAAACGTATTTCACAATATTTTAAAAATATTACAGTATCGTAGATATAATATATTATTATCATTATTACTTATTTTACTATCAATTATTTCTTTTAGATTATTTTATATTATGTGAGGTTGAAATATATTAGAGAGGGCAAAATTGTCCTCTTATATTCATTGTACCTATATCGCCGATTTTAAATTATTGAAAAATATGTGTGTAAGAGAGAGGTATAAAATGATCGTTTCTTACATTATATTCCATATTATATCTGGACATTATATGTTTAGATCAAAATCTGATGTGTCTTTCAAAATATTTCAGTAAATCCGAAAAATATCGTATGTATATATAAGTATATTCCAAGAACCTGCATCATATCGGCCGGCAGCGATATTACTTCAAAGGAATCGCTCATTAACACGACGAAACTATCTGTCCAGCAGTTCAAGTTTTGACTGTAATATTCGGTCTCCGAGTCGCTGCAGGAGTCCGCTATTTCTCGCCTAGCACCAAAATCCGGCTCCGAATCGTCCGATCGGGACGAAGACAAACTTGCAGACTCAATTGTGAATCTCAATTGACCCCTTGCAACCTTTCAAGATTCACGTCACTTTTGCCACATTCAATGTCGAATGCACGATGTACAATCTCACATGATTCAAAACACTAGCATTTCACAGTCTGCCTTGTGGCTTTTGAAAAATATCTTTAATATCCATCTATTTTAACATCAATCCCTTCAGGAATCTCCACAAGCATCGAAAAGAAATAATTTCCTGTTAAGGATATTGGAAAAAACTAAACAAAGAGGCAACTAAACAAGTACGTCACGACAAACATTTTGTAAAAGGGCAAAACATCGAAGGAGAGAGAGATTACTTTGATTACGATCACGATCTCAGATGATTTTAAAAACTTGCATCATTTCACTGCCCATATTACTCTCTAGAGATTTCTCAAGCTTCAATCGTAATACAGTTTTAATCCTAATTCTTAACGATCTCTCATAATTATCAAAAGCAAACAACGGGATTTTCCCATTGAGAATATTGGAAGATACTGCAGAAGAAGCAGTGAAATAACGAAAGAAGGTTGCGGCTTCTTATTTCACGCGAACTAGCGAGAAGATATTCACATCGATGTCGACATCAGATTCACCAATTCACAGTAAAAGTTACGATGACGAGATTTGGCGTGAAAGCACCATTTGGCTATTACAATTATCTCTTCGTTAATCTTGAATTGCGTGACACAATTGCTATCTCTCTTTCGAATACGGACGGAACAGGCTGATACAACCGCGACTGTGTTCAATGGACGACTACTGGGGCAAGTAGGAGGTGGGATAGTTGTATTGAAGAACTAGGGTGCTGCAACATCCCCTACCACACCCCTCCACCTTACGTTACCATACCTTACGAAGGGCTACCGCTGCTCAAGGACGACCATCCCCCAACCCTTCACCTCCTCTTCCATCCCCTGCACGCCTCTTCTTAATCCTCCGTCTATAGCAATACTAATTTAGAATGCTGATACTAGGAATTAAGGGAGTTGCAACTATTCCATTTTCATGTTTATTCATGATTTTTAATGAACACATTGAGCGTGCCTGTCTGTCGCTTGCGTTAATTGGATGATATTGTGCAATTTTTATTTGATTGCTATAAGTGTTCTTGAACTACTGGTCTTTTGTTAAGATCTTTGCAGCTTTTCTTACCAATTCCTCATTTTCCCTTCCTTTTCTCTGATTTTTATTACAGTAATTCAAAAATAACAAAATAAAAATTAAATAAACGTTTATAATTTTTATAAAAAAACTACAACTCTATCAAAATTTGATATTTTATATGTAAAGATTCAATATACAGGTTGGGTAATAGTAAATAAATATGTTTCGATTAATCTTTAGTAAATGATTAATCTGTTAATAAATGATCAATAAGGGTCGTTTTGATCCTCGTTAATTCAGTTGATAGAAAGATGGTTCTACTATGCTTAGTACTTGTCTCGATAAAAGGCGATAAAAGCATCCGCGGAAATTAAGAACGCCCACGCCTTCCTGATAAATCTTTCACGGAAAAAAAATTTGATTTCCCAGGAAATTCAGCTCATATATTAAAGCACTTAACTTGATTAGCTACGTAAGACTAATACTAAAAATGGATCTCTCTCTCGAAGAGAAGAAAAAAGAGTTAACGAGGCTAATAGTCCAATAAGCTGAGTTATGACTTCAAAACACGCGTAATATCCCGCTAACGAATAATCAGTCATTTATTTACTTTTAACATCATTATTCTTTTATAACAAATTATGCAGATAAAAAGTATATCTTTCCCCTATGTCTTTCTTAAATATTTTTAAATATATTACCTATTTAAAAGTTAAGTTAAATAATTGTCCTATTTTTTTCATTTAAAAAATAAAGATTTTCGTGTGCTTTTATTATATGTTAAAGATTTATACGTTTTAAAATTCAAAATTATTTATTTATCAAAAACATACAATTTTTTGTTTAAATGTAATAATATAGCAAAGATATGAAACCTTAAAATATTCATTCAATTATAAATATCTTAAGTAAAAGTTTATAAAAATCAGTAAATTTATTTTTTGCATTAATTTAATTTATTTGCGTGCAAATTATTGTAAACAGTTATCGCAAAAAAAATAATTGTCAGTTGGTTAATCAGTAACTCGTATATATAAAATTGGTATTCTCATTATACTTGTTATTCTTTCTCTACAAGATTACAAATATAATAGTTGAAACGTATTCATAGAGAATGAAGGTTAGCTTACCGCTTCATTCTCTCGCAAACCAATCCTTTCGTTAGGCCTACGTCGATATGATACTTTAATCCCTCGCTCAGGTCATTAGTGTATTCCATTCCTATCTATTATTATTTCTCTCTCCCTCTCGCGAAAACTGCATTATAGAAATTTCATAACTAATCAATCCCATTTTCTTTATTGTGATCTTTTATAAAGTACAAAAGAGAAATCTCTCTCCTTAATTCTTTAATTAATTTTGATTTTATACACACACACACACACACACACACACACACACACACACACACACACACACACAAAGTTTTCTAATTATAGGTTGTATATTTTAGATTATGTTACATTTTTACACAATTGTACATATTACGTTGTACATTATGGCTTTCTAAATAAGATATTGCATTAACTTTTCCGTCAAGTATCAAAGTATTTCCGCCGTATATGCTCGTGCATGTATGCGTGTAAGATTATTAATATAATTGCGGCAATCGCGTGCAATGTCGTCTGGATTGATTATAATCCCGAAAAAAGATTAGAAAAAATCGTGCGATTGATAAGCCGCGACAATAAATCTCTTCGATAAGTCTCTCAGTGACAAACTCGGTGCTCAAGAATTTCTCAGATATCTCGGCAGAGATTAAAGAACAAATTCTTAAATTTAGAAAATTATGGAAAGATAATGACAAGGATGTAACAAGATACTTATACAAAAGTGTTCAATAAATCGAGTGTAATTAACGAGGAGGTAATTCCTCGTGGAAAAACAAGTAAAAAACATAGAACAAATCGTTTTACCGAGTTGCACATTTTTCGTGAAAAAGACATTCCTGGTTAGATGCGCGTTACTTTCATATTCAAGTGTTGCTCTCTCAACACAATTGCACACAAATGAAAAAAATTATTATATATTTTTGCTGCTTTTCTTCACGATAAAGCACTAGTTCATTTCTATTTCTGTAACTATGTATCACACATGTCACGATTTATCGGATATACTCTATAATTATTCGCATATAAATTAGTTCTTTATTATATATTTCTATAGAAATTTTATATATTACTTTTATTCTTTAATATATTATGACTATTAATTTTAAATTGTATTGTTAATTCGTTTACATTATATATTACATTTAATTTAAAATTTGAAAGAAAAATTTTTTAAAAATTGGCATAGCTGCGAATTACAATAAATCCTTGAAAAATCTTTCAATCGAACAATGCAATACAATTGGCTGATAATTCACTTCAATTGATGTTGATAAATCATATACATACAATTGAACAGGAAAACTTACATCGTGATTTCGCTAAACGATTTTTCTTCTACCTCTCCTTTCTTTCGCTTGTTCCTAACTTAACGTGAGGTATTCTTGCGATATGAAAATGAAGAACGAGCTCATATATGTTGCGTGACGATAGCAAGGTCTCGTGATTCAAAACGTGCCATAGCGATTACGGAAAAATAATTCGCTTGAGAAAATAATAGCTGGAGTATGGGGCACTCGCGTCAGCCATCGCTCGATAGAGCAACGATTATGGAGAAGGATAAGAAGTCTAGCTAGAAAGTATATCTAATGAATGTTAATGAAAACACTCACGTATATATTGCGCATTTATCGCATTTCTTCGATTCCCGCGCTATCTTGGTGACATGAACTACGGCAAACAATGCAATCGATCACGGAGATATCAATGCTGGGTTTGTCGTTGATTCCGCGTGTGAATAAATGGCTACAGCCATTTATTGAGAGAAAGGTAATTGCGTAATCGCCGATGAAGTGGTAAACCTTAAGAGGAAATTTTAACACAAAAATTAAGTCACCGAGAAAAAAGAGAAAAGCAACAAAACGAGAGAACAAGCGACAAGACAAGATTTTCCTAGAGCAACGGCCCCAACCAAGATTATTTGGAATCTTTAAAAGCAGCGTTCTCAAAGGTAAGCCGAGCAAAGAGAACTTGGTGTTTATTGATCCCAAGAGGCCGGTTGACCAACGGTCAATGAGATACAGTCTCTCCCCCATTCTCTTGCCACCCTCTACAACGGCCTTCTTAACGGAAGTAGGAATTGCCCTCCCTCTTCTACCTCCCACTTACTACTCCGTGATTCATGCGTTCTCGGTTGTTCTAACTAAGAAAACCGAGTTGGTCGCTATTATGAAATCATCGAAGAATTCAAGGAAAATTCGTCGTTTGGGAAACCTTAACTCAGTATTTCTAGTTCATTAATGGCTTCCTACACTATTAATAAGATTATTAATAAACTATTGGTAGAGAGAGAGAGAGAGCAATTTTGTGAAACTATATGTAACCTGCGTGAATATACAGCTTTTATTGCACTTACAAAAGATCGCCGTACTCCTATTATTTATTCAGTTGCACCGATTGTACGTACTTTACGTTTCAAGGATTGTGCACATGGCACACACGACGCAATAGTGACTTCTTGTTGGTAATATGTAATTAGGTCACCAATAGCGTGGCAAGCTACGCGAGGAACAAGCACGCCATTTGCGCTAGGAAAAGAGAACGAAGGTGAACGAACATATAATAAAAATCTAATTAATGGCACGAATCTTTATCGCGATAGCATAAGTGTAAGGACGTGTACAACACGTTAGATTGTCAGAAATTACGATAATGGGAATGCAAAACAGGCCGATGTACTATTTCGCGCAACATAGGAAGTGACTCTGAATGACTCTAAAGCAATGAAATCTCACGATCTTTGTACCGCGGTATCTTTCAGTTATTTTATTATTCGTATAAATAAAATTTGATATAAATTGATATTTTCCTTTCTTACAAAAATGTTACACTGTCAATAGATTTTCAATTACAAGTTGGAGCAAACTTGAAACTGCTTATGGATAACAACAGTTTATTCTTCAGTTTTAAATAAGCTTTCGCAAAGGTCTTTAAGATCTGGTTGCTGACGTGTCTGATTTTAAAAAATTTTAAAGAGAAAACGAAGTGATTAAAATAAAATTATATTACAACAAAATTATAATGATATAACAAATTATATATATTAGATTCGCATCGATTTGGATTTTTAAGCTGGCCATCGATTTTTAATTACGCTTAAAACGAAGGAGTAAAACAGGAATTTCTGTTCAACTTCCGATAATAAGAAAATTTAGCCGAGAAGTCCGTAGAGAAGAAAGTGCGGATAATCTGGGATATTTACTTGTAAATATCTGTGATATCCTGTGCATATTACTACGTGATGAGAAAAAGAGAGAAACATCATCAAAAAGATGTTCTTAAAGAGAACTATTTTGTTTAATGAAGATACATATTTTATAAATTGCAATAGTGTCAAAATAACGGCAGAAGTGGCTTTGTGTGAGATCAAGATAAAGAAAGAAAAAGAAAGAAAATGACGAAAAAGGCAGGCGCACAAAGGAATCTAGCAAGAGAAAAAGGAGAGGGAAGAAAAAGAAGGGGAAGCTCTAACGGGGGGAGAAGTACACATGACTACTCTGCGCAAACTCATCCCCGTTCGATATCAACCGACACTTTAAAACCACTCTCATGTTTCTCTACTTCCTTATTACACTTATTGTTAGTTTCCATTGTTTCAAGAATAAATCATCCCTTCTTTCTTTCTCACACTCTTCTCCTCCAACTGTAAACGCATCTGCCCGAAGCTGCAACACCACGTGTTTTTAATACGATAAGCGCGTCGTGCCTTATGGCATGTCATACCATGTCCGATATGTATTGGATTCGATATATCTAAGAAAATGTGTATTCTACGGAAATTATATACTTGATATTATATTTCTGCCTATACAAAATAAATTTTCTTATTGGATATTAGATGTTCGCGTACGTTGGATATCAGACAGTCTGGATTCTTTATTACAGGACAAAAGATTGAGAGAACATGTTTGGAGCATACGCGAAGCATATTAATAATTAATTAATATCTAAGCACGTTTAGATATTCATATACCACAACTTGGAACTGTATTTAAGCAATTTATCGAATGTAAGTTTTTGACATATACAAAAAGTTAAATGCGAATTCATAAAATAGATAACGAGTTCCATAAACAATATAAAATTAAACACAATAGTAATTTAATAATAGATCTTGTAAAATGTAAAAAAAATAGGAGTGTACTTAAAATTTTGGAAGATCCTATCTAGAAGAAAATTGTAC
Source organism: Aphaenogaster rudis (assembly GCA_003063815.1). Classification (NCBI taxonomy): domain Eukaryota; kingdom Metazoa; phylum Arthropoda; class Insecta; order Hymenoptera; family Formicidae; genus Aphaenogaster; species Aphaenogaster rudis. Next base: position 150,512 of record NJRL01000004.1, on the reverse strand, counting down.
TGGCTCTCTTGCTACAACAACTCTAATCGGAAAATTGGATATATAGTTCTAAACAATTATTAATTTCGTAGATAATCGCACGCGGAAACATTAAAATAGGACTTGCCGCATGCTTCATTTCCTTAAAAATTACTTAAAAATCTATAAAATCAATATGGAAAAATTATATTTTATCTTGAATAATTTTATATTCAAGTCGTCAATTTCTCCCACTCCTTTTTCTTACTCTTTAACTTACTCTTTAATCAACATGCTAAAATGAGTTATACATTTGAAAATGCCGATCTGGCGAGAAGCTATAATTGGAGCCAATCGGCATGCAAAGCTCAGTTGTTTAACGGAAGAATCATGCATAAGCTTCAGCCACTTTGGTGAATTAAAGAATAATCCTGCATATGGTTGGCGATCGAAGTAACTGGATCGTAATTGCATCAAGGTGCACTGTAATACAGAACGAGTTAAATTGGTCACACCTTTGAACTAACGGAAGGGTGTGAACCATAATCCCGAATGACGTAAGACAAAATAAAATTGCTTCTCATCCATTCCATCAATAAATCTAACAAGCCATCAGATAATGAGAAATCTTTTTAATGGAGTTCTTTTCTATAAAATTGTAACATAATTATAAATTATACGATATAATAAGTAATACTGTAAAATCTTAGAGCGAGACAAATCGAAAAGTATTCAAATCTATCAATGTATATCATTGTGGTGTTAAGGGGAAGAAGGAAAAGAGCGCTGCCTGCTCTCTCGCGCAAATACAATTTTGCGTTGCGTGCGGCCTGCTTTAAGAAGCTGATCTGGGCCAGATACACACAACGTCCTCGTCTTCGTCCTCGTCGTCGTTGTCGTCGTCGTCGTCGTCGTTGTCGTCAGCATTATCACACATAGCATTTTTATAAATCGTTGCTATATCGCATCTCTTTAAAAGTCATTTAAAAAATCTATATATATTCCGATATATTTATAGCAGCACGCTAAACTATACCGCAATATTAGTAATCGTGTTTTTACTATTTTTATTCTTTATGGCTTTTATACAAAGTGTATGCGCGCGCGCGCGCGTGTGTGCGCGCGTGTGTGTGTGTGTGTGTGTGTGTGTGTGTGTGTGTGTGCGGGCGCGTACTTATATGCGTATTTCAACACTGATTTAAAAATATTAATCATAAATAATTCTTCATAATACGATAGTAAAAGTAACAATATGTGATTATTTATAAACGGTCATTCCTATCACTAACCCGCATACAAGAACTCGAGTACAAGGAAACCTCACAGTATTTTGATTTTCTTTTTTCAATCTTCGTTACACTTCCTTTGTATGTACTATAGAAAAAATATATGACATGCTAGATCTCTGCATTCCATATCTTATTAACATTTCTTTTAATTTGAGTATTATCATTATTATTACTAATATATATTTGCGTATTAATTAAATTTTACTAACACTGTATTATTGCTAAAATTTTTTGCATAACTGAATAAAAGATAAAACAATAAAGATTTAAAGCTAAAAAAGATTAATATATATTTTTATATTTGTTATAAAAATATGTCACTTCTCGTGCGTTTTAGACGCCAGAATATTTGCATTTGTAGCGCGATGAAATCGATTATGCTTTGAAGAAGACGTGTTTACAACGTCAATGAAGTTCATGAGTATCGAGGTTGTTACCAACTAGCGTTTTAATCGGGCGTAATTAATACACACTTTCGCTATCTACGGACGCGTTTCTGTATTTTCTTATCAAGACATGGACTATCAACCATATCTATTTTATTAAAAAAAATCCATAATATGTTTCAATCAAACCATTCTAAATTGGTTACATCTTATTGTTAGCTCTTATTGATCCAAGTTCATCTTTAAAATACAATGTATATACTATACCATTTGGACAATTTTTTCTTTGATTTATCATTTCTGCAATAATCGAATTCCTATGATATATCGCACGAAAATCTCTTACCTTGAAGGTCTTATAGCTGGACACTACGTAAGAGGCGCCGTCCTCGAGTTCGTCAAGATTGATCTTTCGATCACCGTCCATCGAGAAGATGTGGCGCGCGCCTCTCGGCAAATCCATCCGAAGAGACAATCTATCCAGTAGAGCCTCCAAAGAACCAATGTCACGGCCAGGTTTGAACCTGAAGATATATTAGAGAATTCTCTAAAGTAATATAAAGTAGTCTCAAAGCCCTACTGGACATTCTTTTAAAATCCTTTCATCCATTTTGACTAAATTTTTCCCCTTAGAACTTATTATTACATTAACTATATTACTGCAAAATAAAAAAGTAATAAGAATGAAAATTTTAGTCAATGCCACCAAGCTAATATGCAAAATGTGAAGGTATATTTGATGATCCTTAATTTAGATCATTATCAAATTAAGGAAAAAGTTGTAATAAAGTTACTATATATTACAATTTTTACTAGTTACTATTACTATTTAACAATTGAATGCATTTAAACAAAATTTATTTACATCTAATATAGTTTACTCATCTAAAGAGTAGAATCCTTACAATGCAATTATGTTAGGGATGTTTCAACAAATAAAGCATTTTTGGAACTCTTCAATTAAAGTATTAGGATGCTAGTCAACTAAATAAACTGTTCAGAAATAATGACATGCATTGTATAAATTCTTCTTTTATAAATATTTTTCTATTTTTTCATGTATCTTTCACCATTTTTTCCAAAAAATTTGAAGAAAAAATTTCTTTTTTTCCTCTTTTAAAATAACTTTTAACATTTTTGACACAGTGAGAGACCTTTATTAATGTCACATCTGTATGTATACATCATTGATCAATATTTTCTAAGTATATATATATATATATATATATATATGCTTGTAGATTTCTTCAAGATGTTTAAAAATATTTAAGATTCCACTGCATTTTATACATTTTACGCATTACAACTTACAAAATATTAAATTAATATTTTGTGCGTGTACGTGTGTGCATGTGTGTGTGCGGGAATATACACACCCTCCTATTCCTAAACACACACACACACACACACACACACGCACGCACGCACGCACGCACGCACGCACGCGCGCGCGCATGGATGCATGCATGCATGTATGTATCTGTGCACGTATATATGTATGGCGCGCGTACACGTTTAATATTAATTTTTTATTTATGTTATATTTATATATATAATTAATTTTACTTTAATCTCTGTATAAAATTCAATATTGAAATAATTACCTAAACAATTATTGAGCAATTATTGAACAATTATTCTTTATGCAATTGAAATAAAAGAGAGATGTATGGAATAATGGAAAAATAACGAAAAAGTTAATTATCTATATATTTCGTATGCTTTCTGCCAGATTAGAAAGAGAAATATATCCTTATCTTGTGTCAGATAATGGTATACACAAATGAATATATGATGTTAATGATATATGTATAATAATAAATCCCCCAACGAGTATTTCTATCAATATCTTTCTTAGGCTTCTTAGTTTGGGTTAGAGTATCGACCGAAATGACACTTACCTAAACTCCACTCCCGGAAAGTAGGGATCGCCATTTTTGTAAAAGGTAACTCTTCTCGCTCGCCAGTAGCCGAGGTTGTTATATCTCGCGGCTTGTAGCTCGTGCCGGCTCTTGGGTCGGCTCGGCTGCTCCGACTGCTCCGGAGGCGGCATGCGGGGACTGGAGGGTCTGCTCTGCCTCCAGCAGCCGGCCATGCCGCCTCCACTCCCACCTTCACCACCGGCCAACACACCCCCGACCTCTTCTTGCGTCGTCATTCCACCCTCCACTGCGATTCCACCCTCCTCGTCGTCGTCCTCCTCCTCTTCCCCTTCGGCGGCCACCTCCTCTTCCTCTTCCTCCTCCTCCTCCTCCTCCTCTCCCTCCTCCTCTTCGTCGTCTTCCACCGGCATCGCCGATGCCGCTGTGGGCGTCGCGACGCTCGCGGCGACGCCGCCCTTGGGCGAATTCTCGTGAATCCGTGGCATTTCTTGCTCCTCTTTTCTCATCGCACCTAAATGGAAGAGTCGGAATTTTATTAAACTGACTACAACCACACTTCCATAACATTCTTAGATAAAAATTTTCCCTACATATTTTTTATCCGTACTTCTGCAAACTGAATTTTTCTCTTTCCATGCTCCTCTCCCACTATTTTACTTTTGCTACGTGACTACACTTGCGTAGAATCAAAGTGACCAATTATAGGGTTATCACGTAAAGACACACGCATGTTATCATGTTGCGCGGTTTGTTTCTCGATCGTGTACGTGATCGCAAAGACACGCTTGAGAGCAATCTCTCTCACCTACGTCCTCCACTGTCGTCGCAGTGGTTGCAGCAGCTGTTTGATCAGCAGCCTCGTGATCACCGTTGTTACCGTCAACCTCGACACCGCCGCCAGCTACGAGGAGATCCTCGTTCCGCTGGCCCAGTCTGTTGGCACGCGAATCCGACTGATTTTCTTCAGTCTCGATCATCCGCGAGGTGAGGCCGCCGCCACTTTCGTGCGCCCTTACTTGGCCTGCGCTCTTGCGACTACAGAAAAAGATCCAGACCCTCGGATAGACGGATAGAGAAAAGTTTGCTTATTGGCTTATTACGAATGAATTCTCACGGTCAGGACCTGGTGTGTCTGCAACGTGATAACAAGTTTATTGCAAAGCTGAACGTTAAATAAAAGCTATAAGAGAATCACGATCAAGTATTGAAATTTAACAAAGGTAAGAAACGAATTGTTAAAATATAACGACAGACACGAAGTTTACTAACAATAAGAGAAGGAATTGATGGATAATTAAAAAGAAGGTAATGACTGCATCAAAAGATATCTCGTCAAATATTAACTAACAATTCCATTGATATGCGATTATAGCAATTCTTATAACTCGTATAATTGTACGATCAACGGATTTCGCATCACTGACTGAGTCTCTAACATTCTAATCGCATCTACAATGTCGGAAACAATTACAAAACTACAGATATTAATAGTAAAGCTGATTTTAAATTGATAAAAGGATACAATAACGAAATCGAATGTGGATCTCGCGTCAATAAAAAAGACGCGAATTATTATGAAAATAAAAGAGTGTCCTCTGGGAAATTAGACTCGTTGCACCGTGAGCGCAAGAGCGCGCGTGGAGCGTGCAATGTTTTTTCACATTTCTTATTCTGTCGAAACATGGCTCGAGTCGCCACTTTGAGAACACTACAAGTGTTGGTCAGTGGATCACGTGTTGCGTGATAGCCGTGATAGCCGGGGATTCCCGATCGATCGGCCGTTTTTATTTCGCAACTGCAGCTCCCACTGCAGGTCCATCGATCAGCAACTTGGACGGTATACATACATATACATACATACACAATATTTTGTCAACTCTCATCGTCCCTTTACGCCCTTTCCACTTTACCTTCGCTGTTACTCTTACGCGAGTGTGACTGGCAATATACAATATACAATATACTGAATATACGATATATAATACATACATGTGTACTGTGTAATCGTAATACCTGCTTACTCATTGGCTCTCGAATCTCACGTTTCTCTTCATCAGCGCGTTCTTAACGATAACGTTACTTATCTGAGCTCTTGCTTTATGCACATCATTTTTATAATGCTGCGCGCAAGTTTGTGGACACGTGGAAAGTTGGACAGTGGGAAATTCATGTCCATCCGACTCGATGACTTTGAATCGCGCTTACATCGTAATGCGAGTAATGCGTCCAAAGATGCGCCGCGATATAACTCGAATAACTATCCTCTGCTATAGGGGATGCCGTTGGCGTTGTATGCATGAGCCGTGAGCCGTTGTATGACATGCCGTGCGTGACACACCATTCTCCAATGCAAAACAGCATCGGCTGCTTTCCGCCATGATTTATATGCTCCTTTTTCATCTCGTTTAATCTCTGGGTTATTTAGCGACTATTCTGCCATTTTCACTGATAAAGACGATAAATCAATGGTGGATGCCCCATTGCCGATACAAAATCGTTGTAGCGTTGTACTAATCTACAGTCTAGCAAATCGATCAAAGGAATAGCTTTATAATAATGTGTTAACTTTCCTCTTAAAAATTAAGTAAAGACAAATGTGACAAGTTACTTTGGATGCTTCGAAACTTGAATCGCGCATTGACATGTCACATTCATGATTTTACCATTTTTCGTAAAAAAACGATATATATTTTATAAAAATTATTCAGATTACTACACATGCATACATACTTGTAGAACGTGTTATATTCCGAATGTTGTATTATTATAATTTTTTTTATGTTGTCACATAAAATAAAAACAATTTTTTTTATTAACAATAAAAGTACAACAAATTTATCGTCTTTCCATAAAGCAGAATTACTGATTTAATCTTAAAAGTCTAATTGTAAGGGCTAATATATATATATATATATATATATATATATATATATCACTGTATGTATTCATATTTTTTTATTAGTTCTCTCAATATATTCGATCGAATCTTTTTCCAGGCAATTCTTTTGGGATGGTAAGCTTTTACCTTTCTCGATATTATTCGATTTAGTAAATTGATTGAAATCATGTTATTTTGTTATTTAAATTTTTGGAAAAATTATATTACAAAGTTATGCGCCATTCTACCATGATTAAAAAAGATGGCAAAACTTCCCAGATAGCCATTTCTGTCGAAGAGAGAGAGAGAGAGAGAGAGAGAGAGAGAGAGAGAGAGAGAGCCAACGATCGAAAATTATCAAAGATTACTTACTCAACTGCACGACTACGTTATAATTACGTTAAACAATTGTATAAAATTTATATAAAAGGTAATGATTAGAATTAAGTAGAAAATGGAGAAATCAAGACCACTGAAGATATAACGAAGCCATAACTTTTCATTTAGCAAATATATGTACGCTAAACATTTTGCACTAACCTGATTCAAGCAGCTGGCACCGTGGAAAAGTGGAAAAGTGGAAAAGCGAAAAAGCGAAAAAGAATCCGCTGAGGAAAAACACTCAGGTTCACCAAAGTTCATTGACACTACACCGCGATTGTAGTCGATACGCGATTGGCGTGAAATTCACGACATTATCATGACCGTGATCGTGATCGTGATCGTAATCGTAATCGTAATCACAGCGGCGTCGTTCATGTTGAATACGCGGGAGTATGAATCGCGGGCGAATCGCCTTATCGAAGTTGATTCGGCTGGATCAACTGCGGCGATCGCAGCGACTACGAGTGCTACGACTGCTACGACGGCAATATACATATTCATGCGTCCTTCGACGATGGCGTCCCGACGTCGAGTGTGGTCGAGTGGCCGCGCAACCCGGCAACCTGGGCAACCTCGGCGCCGGCCGCCGGTCGCTCTTTGTCGATGCTCCGCACTCGCCTCGCACTCTCGCAGTCCGCGCTCCGGAGTCCGGGGCCGGGGCCGGGGCGGCGTCGATGCACCGTGTCAGTAAACGCGGAACTTGTTGCACCAGCGCTAAAATTTCGAAGCACCAGCAAAGAACCACCGCAAAACCACTCGAGAAACGCATTATCGCCTTTCCTATCGAGCAAATGTTCCCCGACAATCGTACGGCATATGTGGCGCTTACTAGGGCGACATGACTCTTGCAAAACTCTCACGTTTCGAGTAAATATTTGCATTAAATAGGTATCTCTTTCATAAATAGCAAACTTTTGAAAACGTAAAAAATTGGAAAGTTTGTACGATGTTAATGTTATCAAGTGATTTTTAAGTCGCATGTAATGTAATACCTATCCACGCTCAGTTGTATGAAAGCTGTGATGTGTGTGAGAGGGGGGATGTATATATATATATATATCTATTACTGCAGAGATGTGCATTATTTGAAATAAAAGCATTTAAAATGGAAATATAAAATGTAAAATGCCTATTTTGTATTTTGCATTTAAAATACATGTTTTCAAAA
>NJRL01000004.1:105247-120503 GCA_003063815.1 Aphaenogaster rudis | reverse complement strand
CTCAACTGTTGAGTCTGCTGAACGCGGCCAATGAGATGCCTTTGTGTACACAGTGTCTCTTGTTGGAAAGCTCCCATTATTTCGAGGTGTTCCCAAGTATTTCCGAGGGAAGGCCGCCATTTGCACGCGCCATCTGGCACTCGCGGCCAAGTATTGAGTATACCGCGAATTCAGAGTTTCCTCTCGTCGAAAACGAGATTATTATCGTTGGCGGTGCGTCGGCTCGCAGCCGTCGAGGTGCGACGGATCTCGCAAGCGTGCCTTTGTCTTCGGCAGCTTTGAGGTTGAGATTTACTCCGCTTTGCAAACGAGTCTCTCGAGTCCTTACCTAACCTGATCTCGGTTCTTGACTTGATTCGGTTAGAGTCAACCGTTTTGCGGGATACCGAATCGATTTAAGAATTCGTAATCGTAATACTTTCGACCTGATGATATTGCACGATAGCGATTAACCTCAGAATTTTAAGAAACAATTATTTTGATGTGTACATATTTTTTTATTTTAGGAGAGAGAGAGAGAGAGAGAGAGAGAGAGAGAGAGAGAGAGAGAGAGAGAGAGAGAGAGAGAGAGAGAGAGACTGGGAGTGTGGAAGAGAGAGAGAGAGAGAGAGAGAGACACAAAACACAATATATATATATATTTTTTTTTTCTGTGCTGCAATTGATCGAGGAAGAATATCTTGGCAGATCTTAGAATTTGTAATCAAAATTTCTAGAGAAACAAATCCATTCAGTCTCTTGTTTTCTATGTGTGTTCATTATAGTGATTTTAAATATGCATCCAATACTATCTTTGAGATGAAACGTCTCTGATAGTAGCAATTCTGTTGAAATTTAATTGTTTCAAGATTGTAGTATGTGTGCAAAGGAGAAGGCAATTATATAGCAATAACTATACAATGGCCAGCAATGTTGTAATCAGCACTAGATTATTCAATGATTAAGGTATTTTATTCATAAAGATTATATATATATATATATAGTATAAAGTATCTTATTTTTATTAAATTTTATATTAATTTTTCCTATTACTAAATCTTTTACTACTAGAAATGTCCAGGTATAAATGAAGATATTGTATATATTTTAAGCAAAAAGGTAGCACATAGGAAATACCGAGTTAAAATTTGCCACATGCTGGAGAGCAAGTACAAGTGATCCTGAAGAAGAAAAAAAAAGGAGAAGATGCCAAACCCTGAAGTCAACAAGCGTGATCACAATTACAGTGAATCAAAACCTCAACATGCCAACAATGATAATGGTGCTATCAGTAAGGTATCTAAAACAGGGTCTATCATGGGTCAGATTAGAGACATCGATGAACTGAAGAAGATTGCGCCACGCGTCCGTCTACAGGACACCGAAAGCTTGAACGAGTTGACAAGGATCTCGTCTTTAAATAACAGCAAGTCACAGCAGAGCAATACATCCATTCTCGAGAAGACGCAACAAGAGTTGAGAAAATACTGCCGTACCTGCGCTGGCCTAAAATTGCCCTTGGTATATATGCTTCATATTTTTTTCTTTTAAATTAAAAGGAATTTCCTGTAGTTTGAACTTAATTTAAAATAAAATAGGAAAAGTAATTAATAAAAATGATAAATTAATAAAAATTTGAATAAGCAGGTAAAAATGAAATGATTAAACAAAAATTAAAATGGAAAAATGTTACAAGTGATAGAATTGTTTTAGGAAAGCACAAAACTGAAAACATCAAATTTATTCTACTTACATATAGTGATTTTTATTTCATTTAATCTGTTAATTTTAATGTTTACCATTGTTTATTACCAGTAATCACACTGGCATAGTTCCATTCACATGGTGACTAATTTGACTTGTAGTAAATATAATTATTAATATTTATATTAATTTGGCTATTATTATATCGATTATATTGCTATAGTTACTCTCACAACTGATTCATGTTATAGGTGGACATCTTTAGTGAGAAGGGCATCAAATTGCGATTGAGTCAGCAAATTAGGCATCTCGAAGTGAATCCTTATGATAGTCTTTCCACGCAGATGTGCATGGACTGTATCTGCGATCTTAGAATCAGTTATAAATTTTTCATGCAGATAAAAAAAGCTGAGATAAAACTCAAATCTATCCATGTCAATCTCACAACTGATAATGCTGCGAAGAAAGTAACACTGATTGAAGAGTCTTCGACAACAAAAGAGGAGAAACAACCATCTTATTCAGGTACTCTTCCTCGCTTTTTTCGTCTCTTTTTGATTTATAGTAAATGATTGTACGTTATATATGTATATGGATTATTCTACAGTCAGTTCGATAGAATGCTACCTTCCTTACGATTTAAAAAATTTTTATCATTAGGTATTGCGTTAACAAGATTTTAAATAAATATTTTGTTTGCAAGTAAAGTACTGCTTGAAATTTGAGATGTTTGAAGAATTTGTTATCTATCAATAGTTTTAAAACTTTTCAAAAGTTTTCAATCCTTTTTATTTTCTATTGCTTATAACTGAAAATCCATTGCCTATAGATATGCTTTTATCATTGGGAAAAGGAACTCGGCACTCAGAATTAGCCAAAGAATTTGCAACTCTATCATTTTTGCATATTGTGGGAGAATTCTAATTTTTTTATGACTTGAAAATCTCTCTAATTTCTAGAACACACCAATAAATTGTAACGTTTACTTAGAAAAAGAAAAGAACATAAAAAAAATAACATTGCAAAAATAAGGAAAATTCTTTTCTTCTAGATACAAAGCAGGAATGCCAATTATCCTCCACAATCCAACAAAACCTATCGTTAACGAAGCAAGAGAATCAAGTAACTCCCGGAAATTTAACAGACAACTCTGTTCCTAAAATCTGTGCCATCTTTTCGTTAAAAAACGAATTGCAGGTAAACTCTGAAAAAGAGGAGGAAGAGGAAGATAACAACGAGGAGGAGGAAGAGGTAGTACAAATGGGAGGAGGAATATTCGAGGAAGTGGCAGAGGGAGAGGATGAAGAATCCATCGAGGAATTTGATCCCGAAGATCCTGCGCTCTTGGAAGATGAAGAGGAAGAAGAACAAGAACCTTCAAGACCCCCAGCAACCGTCTACAAGTACGATATGGCAGCAAAGTCTTACGTGAGGGTGGAAGGGAATGAGGAAGGAGTTTCCGTGAAATCTGAAATCTCGCAGACTTCAGAGGGCGAAGGAGAAAATCAAAGAGAGGGAATGAGGCAGCCGAATATTTTGAAAAGAAAACTGGTAATGCCAACGATAACGACGAAGAATGAAGGAGAGAACGAAGTACAGAGCGGAGTGGACGGATACAAGTTGCAAAAGTTAGATACGAATAATCTGTTGAATATGAATAGTCCTTCAGAAGAAGATGGAATTATGTATGTAACTGTAAAGGGATCCAAGCCGAACGAAATTCTTTTGGTGAAGGTGAGTCAGCGAATATGTAACATTTTTTTCGTAACAAATATGTACAAGTTTCTGATTCGTGATAATTTTAAGAGAGAAAATTGTTGAAAATTGCATCATACTGATGCAAGTAAAATTTAGTAAAATTTAGTAAAATTTGTTAGGTTTTTGCTTTCTTTCTTTTGATTTTTTAAATTTTATTTTGTTATCCGAGAAATTATTTCTTTCTTTCCTTTTCTTTTTACTCATTTTTACACAAATTATATTTACATCTTATTTTGTTTCCAATCTCTTATCGATTATTAATTTCATTGTATCGTTGATAAAATTGACAAAAACTGAATAATTACCATTTTTTTGGTTATACTTCAAATAACGCACTATCTATGTCTCCATTTTTAATCTTTATCTCTTTGTTTTATTTCTTTTATATTTTTATACTTCTCTTTTTTCTAACTTTATCTTAACTCAACTTATGTTTACCCTAGAAGTTTCATTATTTTCTTCCTGTGCCTACGTAAATACGCGATATATACATTATAATTATATAACATATCTGTCCGTGACTTCTTTCAGGTCAAGAAAATGGACAAACCCATGGAATCCAAGCGTCCGGTAACCTCCGCTGAGCCTGTTGAGCGGTTTCTCAAACGTTACGAAACGCTGATATCGAAGGATTTCTCATCTCGACGTCCTGACGCCCGCGAGCAAATAATTGAGGAGCAAATCGAAGAATATAAAAAGAAACGTGAAAAAGTCCTTGGAGGTCAGTCAGTAATAACGTTCACCGTGAACGAAACACAGAAAGAAGTACAAGAAGAAGAGATTTCCGTCAAGTCAAATTTTGAAAAGGCGGAAGAAGAAATGACGCAAGAAATTTCGAAAAAAGAGGATGAAGAGAGAGAGGAAGGGGAGGAGGAAGAGAAGATGGAGAAGGGTGAAAGAATTGACGAAGGTCAAGAAAAGACCATTGATAATACAGAGGAATATCTTTCAAAGTTATCGAGATTGAAACTAAAGTGGGAAGAGACAAAGCGGAAAAAGGAAAGTTTACAAAAGGAACTGGACGAGTCGTATAGCGAAGGGAATTTGGAAAAATTGGCGAAAGTCTTGGGGGAAAAGGAAAAGAATCTGCAGGTAATTGAAATTTAATTATTAGACACTATTAAGCCTTTAATTTTATTTTTTCTTATTTATCTTGCTTTTCTATCGTCAATCGTAAGGGAGGCCGTTCGAATCATTGGCCCTATATTCTTTGCTCATATTTATTTTTAATTTTATTCCCTTTCTTTAAATGTTTTATTCCTACTCTGTTCCTCAATTTCTTCTTTCCTCATTCTAGGAATTCCAGGAGTACCTGAAGCAGCGTAAAATCGTTCTTACTCGCCTCAAGGACCAGGATATAATCTCCCTCTATGAAGATCGATTCTCCACCACTTTAAAATCACCCCCTAAATCGCTCCCAGACCTTATCGACGTTCAACCTCCAATCGATCCTCTTACCGAAGAGCGCTATCTAGAATGCGATTACTGTTCCGAAACCTTCTCTAACCGCGATGTTCTTGAGGAACATCTCAAGTCCCACGACTATCGTATCCTTCATTGTTGCGACGACTGCGGGGAAGAATTTCAAACCAATAAAGCGAAAAGAAATCATAATGTGATTTGTGTGAGGAAATTAATTTGCAAATATTGCGACATAATTCTAGATTCCAGAGGGAAAAAACGTCAACATGAGCAGAAACATGTTGATGCTCTTTACGGTCAACTTTGCGAGGTGTGTGGGGAAAGATTTAAACACCAAGGAACCCTCGACCAGCATCTGAAGACGCAACATACGAGTTTGGAAAAGATTTATCAATGTCCAAAGTGTCCAAAAAAATTTGCTTTCAAGCAAAAGCTGAGCTTTCATTTAAAATCTGTTCATACAACTTTAAGAGCATATCTTTGCGAGGATTGCGGTGCGGATTTTAAGAATCCTGCGAGTTTGAGACATCATAGAATAAGAAAACATCAACCGGTTGGAAATAAGAGGGAATGTCAGGTTTGCAGGAAATTGGTGCCGTTTTACAGTTTATCGAAACACATGCACACGCATAAAGCTTACAGTATCCAGTGTCCACATTGCGATAAAATGTTCAAAAACAGCTCGACCTTGAAGCAACATGTGAGAATTCACGAAGATCAGAGGCAGTATCGTTGTGACACCTGCGGCGTTGGATTTAATCGGAGGGATGGTTTAAGATTGCATATGAGAGTGCACGAAAAAACTGGTAGTAGAGGCTTGAAAGAATGTTCCTGCCAAGTTTGTGGGGAAAAGTTCCCGAATCATTCAACTTTGGTGATTCATAGGAACAGAGTACACAAGGATGGGAGGCAGTATACGTGTCACATTTGTAACAGGTCGATGATTTCGACGAGATCGCTCGAGTGGCACATGTCGCACATTCATAATGAGACGATGCCAGGTAACGTATGTTTGACGCTATTGAATGATTTTCAAACCTGTTCCTTAATCAGAATGATACGATTGTATGTATTCTACATCAAAAAGAAAAAAGAAATATATTCATAGATGTAACGTTTAGCTTGTAACACTTTAGAGTTTAGAGTTAAAATAAAGTATTTGCGAGATATATTTATTCATATAGATAATATAACGTATAATGTAACATATATATATATATATATATATATATATATATATAAAGTTAAAAAAATTTGTATTTTCCTTTGTGTAAATGGAAATGTCGGCGATTGTATAAGAAAAAATAATTTGTAGATTTGTACAATATCGTATTTGTATTGTGTTCTTGTTTCATATTGTCATTTATACACGATATACGTAACAACAACAATAATAATTTCTTTTATAGGTATTATCCGCGACGAGTCTGGTCTGCTTGAAAAAAAACGAGTTTCCTGCTATCATTGCAATAAGACGTTCAAAACAGAACTGATTCTTCGCACACACATTAAAAATACGCATATGGAGAAGGATCCGTTGAAGTGTACCGACTGCGAGGCTGTTTTCACATCCGAAGTGCGTCTACGTCATCACATGATGGTCGCGCACAATCGTCTCGAGGGTACTTTGGCATGTCCTCACTGTCCGAAACGATTCGTGAACCAATTAAGGCTAAAGACCCACATGATCTCTCATTCTGAAGAAAGGCCATATACCTGTGAGATCTGCGGTTTCAATCTGAAGACAAAAATCCAGCTGATCAAGCATCATCAAAATCGACACAGCGATGAGAGACCTTTGCAGTGCAGGTTAGTATGAATTATTATTTTAGTAAAGGTCAATTTTTACCAAAATTTAAAAAATTAATTCTCACAGGATTATGGAATTAAGAAACACAATCACGCGTTATCGCGTAACTAATAAATTCTATTAATTCATTCGAGATTTTATGTGATCACATTTATTCAATAACTTTAATTTTCAAAGTTAAAATAAAAATTTACTGATTAAAATTTTGAAATTAATAGGATTAATAAACGTATAAAAACGCGTATCATCTGTCATTGTATTCATATATTGATTGTTGCCCTCTTTTTGTAGTAGAAAGATTCTTACTGAGAACTTTTATATGCGAGATTGTTTCAAGGTTATTTTATTCTTCTTAAAATATTTACGCGACTAATAAAAATAATCTGTTGTAGTTGTAACTTTTTCTGTATCTTTTCTGTAAGTATACGTTGAATTAAACTTTAGAAAATACCAATTTCCAAATTTGAACTAAACCGTTAAAGATCTCTATATTAAGATGTACAACATCAGAATTTCGAATTTATAATTGAAATATAACATTCACGCGCGAGAGCGTTACCTGCATATCTAAAGAAATATATTTCATTAGAGATACACAAAGTTATTAAAATTATTAAAAGACATTCTAAATACTATTACGCATTTAACTAGAAAACCGTCCAATCTGCATTGTTATCGAGTATGGTCTGATAACGGTGACGGTTCGAAACATCGCAGTCGCTTGCGTATACCGAAATGGAAAAGTTGAAAATGGTATCCATACTATTTGTTTCATTTACTTATCATTACATCACCATCTATTTATCGTTTATTCGATATTTTTCAGGTATTGTCCTTGGCGATGCAAGCAAGTGAGTGCTCTCGTTTGCCACGAACGCACTCATACCAATGAACGCCCATATTCGTGTAGCGTATGCCGGCAACGTTTCAAATATCTAGGCGATAAAAACAAGCACGAACGTCGTCACGAGAGCCTTGGTGGTTCAGGCTTCAAGCGTATCGTACCCGGAAGGAATGTCAAGCCGAAGATGCAGGCCGAAGATTCCTCCGGATCCGAGCAGGAACAGAGTTCGCTCAAGAACTCGGCGAATCAACAGAATGCTCAACAGATTACCGAAGAACAATACGAAGAGCAGCAGGAGGAACAGTATGATGAGAAATTTCCGGAAGAGCAGATAGTCAAGTTCGAACAGGGGCAGATCGTCAAGTTTGAAGATCAAGAGGAATACGAACAGGTGTACGAGCAGGTAAGGATCTTGCTTATAATTAGTAGCTTCATTTCGATATTTCTGGATTCTATTATCGGCGAGGAAATTCGAATGTCGAAAACAGCGTCGAAATGCAGCTATAACCAACAGATGAAGCTCATTTAATTTTTAATCACATCCTTTTCAATCTTTTTTGCGTAACTTCTCGTTCTTCTAGGAGTATGAAGAAACTTCGAGAGAAGCATCGGAAGCTACCGAGGTAATTATGAACATAGAAGATTCCAATGTATACACAGAGGAGGTTACGGCCGATAATATAGAGTCTGGGGCGGAGATTATGACAGACGAGATGATGACGAGTGACATTCTGCAATCTGGCACTGCTGTGATGCATCTGCAAAGCAAAGATGGCTCGGGGAAGATCCAAGTGATACCAGTGATGCTGTCGCTACCCGATCTGTCCGACGCAAACAACGAAGTTAATCTCGCGACCGCGTCAATCATGTATAATAATTAGATTTCATGTTTCTCGGCGTACAGCTTTCTGTAAATTGAAGATTCTTAAATCTTTAAGTCTTTGAATCCTGATTAATCTTTTTGGAACTGGACTGTGGAAAGATTGGATATCGCGAAATATGCAAGTGAGTGAAGTATCACGCTGTAAAAGATATTGGGATTTTGATTTCTCCTAGTCTGGATTTCTAATCTGGGATTTTAATTATGGGAGAGATCCCATAAAGTCTAAGGAACTGTGCGATATAAAAAACTTTCTTAAATTTTATAGAATTTCTTAGGCTTCGTGTGGTTTCTCAAATTTTGTAATCAGAAATTTTTTAGTCCACATAGAATCTTGGTTTGTAGGAAATTACGAAAAGGATTTTTATCTTTTATATCCTAGGATCACATGGATTAAATTCTAAGGATACTCTATTTGGACGTACATTTTTTCTCTTTTAAACCTCTGTTATATAATAAAGAAAATAGGTAACGGAATAAATCAAAGAAAATTGACAATTTTTTTGCTCCGAAAGAAAATGCTGAAGAGTTACGAATAAACTGTGTAAATGTTGAATATTAGAGATTACAGAATGCAAAGAGGAAAAGACAAAGATTCTGATAGCGAAGAAACTAGAAAATTTTTTAATGGAAAGAGATAAAAATTCTCAAAAGCATTTATATTATTGCAGAACTTGTAAAGGATTTGACAAAATAGTGGCAGGAAGAAGCAATGTGCGATGTGCGAAACTTGAAAATTCATAACTATAAAGAAATTTTCATTAAAAGGAAAAGTGCAAGACTATGTAAAATGTGTGAAAAAGAAACGAAGACTTGAAAGCGCTTGTTTTATAAAATAGCGCGATACACTATGTAAACTATCTTGTATAAATCAGTGAAAGAGTGTGATATGTGCGTACGTATGTGTGTTGTGCATTAAATAAATCATTCTGTATCATTACTGTATCATTACCTTGCATCAATCTTAAGATTTTATTTAGATCTAAAGATTGTATCGCACGCTTCTTCGTAATGAACCATTAGTCTCTTCTCTATTTACATCTTCTGCGCTTTTTTGATATTCTTTCTTTTAGAGTGGGAGATATTAATATATCTTATCATCATTATCACATCATTCATCGTCATCATCATCATTATTATTATTATGGCTATTTTCCGTTGTTTCTTCTTCCTCCGATATTTCGAGTGCGCAAAGAATATTAAAAAAAAAAGAGATAAAATGAAAACATCTTTGCATCTGATGTAACACAGTTATAGACCTTATCCATCACGGGGAATCAGTTTCTTCTAGCTGCACTTACTGTATTTTTCCTTATTTCAAATCTCGAATGTATCTGCCCATTAATCTATTTTAAGTGCAGGAAATGCAGCTAGAAAGAATAATCCTAATAATAGAATTTAAATATTTTTCATTACGTGTTCTCGTACTTTTTCCCTTTCCTCCAAATCTCGAATTTATCTTTCTAGATATTATTCATTCATTTTAAATGCAGAAAATGTAATATATACACAACACAAAAAGAAACAAACTATGCTTTTTAATACATCACTTATGTACACTTTGCTAATGCTTATATTTTATGGAAATAGCTCAGTTTATACATGTTAAGTCTTAGGTAAGATACGACATAATGTAAGAAAATGCGTGTTTTTTCCAATGTCGTGGATCATTATTCAAATGTTCTCTCACTTTTTCGGAATAAAATTGAAGATTTTTAAATAAAACAACCACACGAAAATCGACATATTTAATTTTATGATAAAAAGTTGCACTTTTTAACATATTTGCAAGTATAAAATTGAAAGGAAAAGAGAGGCGCTAGATACACAATGGTGGATGTATATTTCCGGGAAGGTGATTATTAATAAAATGAATATAAGAGGTGCTTATATATACGTCAAAAATTAGGTAGGCATACATAATCAATGTATAACTGAGATAAATTTCATATTAATATAATTATCGTTTCCAACCAGATGATAAATTTTAAAGCTAGAAGAAAATTGAAGATACATATTTTAAGAATCGATATCGGCACATATACGTATCTCTGCATGACTACTTTCTCTTGCATTCCGACGATTTAGAAATTAAAGATCATTAGCGTACCAATAGATTTGTCACTAATCGTTGAAACGTACCGATAGATTATGACATTTTTTATGAAGCATAAAGATCATCTTAATATATTTTTTCTCTTCATTATTATCAGTCAAACAACTCAGTTTTTCTCGATTTACATGCGATAAAATATATTTATGAAATATGAAAAACTTTCAGATTCGTAACTTTAATTATCTATAGAGTTGTAATAATTATCTTACAGTCGCGTACAACAATATTGTAGTCTTGCAACAAAATATTTTTTCAATATTGAAAATTGAGATTTCTGAAATATCCACGTTCAGTCATTTAAGGGGCTTATTTAGAACTTTAAAAATTTTATAAGTTTATAAATTCAAAAAGATGATCGATAGATCAAAAAATTTTGAGATTTAGAAATTTGATTATACATATAAATAATGACATGGATTTTAGAGACATGAAATTTTCAGGAATATAACATCTCGTATATAAAAATATTTTTCACAAAGTACAGAAAAAACTGCTTTTGAAACTTTGAATAAAAATAAATTACATCGTATTTTAATATTTGAAGAGCGTATCTGTATATTCATATGTATGTGTATTTTTTTCACTATTTATAAATATATTTGTAAATCCTTTATTGTAATAAATTTTTTAGCTGCTGCAAACGAGATTATGCTGCAAAACATGTAAAAAGTCCAAGAGATCAATAAAATCCAAGGAACACCAATCCAAGGAGATCCAAAGATTAAATTTTTCATAACAAATCTTACAACGTTAAATAATAATAATGGAAATATATAGAAAAAAATTCAAAATTTATAAATCAAGATCTTAAGAAAATATGATAAAGACTTGACTGTAGAAATGTATCTGGTTTTGTCATTTGTTAAGAGTAAAATTATCTCAATGATGATTATTAATAAGATATTGTATTGCGCATTAATTACCGCGCTTGACTCATATTCGCTTACCTATTTATGTTTAATAAGATATATTTATTACGTAGACAAAAAAAACAACGGGTGATGGGAGTATTGCTTAAACTCTTATTCTTTCATGAGAGAAATTATATGTATATTACATATATATATATATTTTTTTAATTATATACATGTATTTATTATCTATTATTCTATTATGTATTTATATAGAAAATATCAGACTCTTCGTACTTTATTTGCATAAAATAAAATTTTGTACACAGTAGGATTATCGTGAATATGCCGGATGATGCATCCGAAAGAATACACTCCATACAGCACGGAAAGATTGCAAAAAACACTGTAGAAATATTTCATTGCAAGATTGCAATATATATAATACATATATAAGTTGCGCGATGCGCAGTTTGTTTTGTTAATGATTAAATGATTAAAAAATCGCAGCAACGTTGGTCTGCCTTCTGTAAGGCAATCTACAATGTACCATCACACATAACAATGTTTGAGTATATACGATGCGTCTATACTAATGACAGTAGGTCTGTTCGTTTTCGCTGCACTTCTGAACTAGTGCAATAAGTTGGAATGAAACAAATATATTATCTTTCATTCTAACTTATTGCACTAGTTCAGAAGTGCAGCGAAAACGAACAGACCTAGTGTTGCTGTAAACATGCAATGATGTTGTACATTCGATATTTTTAATTTCAATGGATAAGCTTGGAAAAACACATTATGGATATTTGACGTAAGATAAGCTTGTTTCCTTTTCTTTTATATACTTTTTGGTATAAAAGCAAATTTAATAAACGACATATTAATCGTAAATGTTACGTTTTATAAGAAATGATCAAGTATAGTCGTAATTGCAATATACTTTGTCATAGTACATGCATATATTGAGGAAAAGATTTAATCAGCTGTGGAAAAATTATTTGGAATTAATTAGAAAAGTACGTACGTGTTAGTTAAGCATTCAACCATCTTATTATTTTTGCTATGCCAATGGCTATTATTATATTTGCTAGTGCATAACAATTTTTTTATGTATATGGAACGCGAATACCGGTTAACAAATCAGAATTGCACTTTACAATTTTTTGCTGCAATAATTGCTGTGGTCTTGTAGTAATTTTATAATGTTTCTCTACAATGTCTCTATGTTTCCATAAAATTGTAATTTACAAGATTGCAACGTTGCTGCAGTATAACTGAAAATTCTGTGCTGCATGAAATTCAAATGTGTGTAATTTGATGTTATAAGTTTGCAAGTAAAGTTTATTAAAATTCCAATGTAAATCATTCATCTAAATCAATGTCGCCTCTCTATTTCAAAGTAGGTATGTACCACTGAAAGTTTTCCTAAACTCTGTCATTAGGATAATGATGGAGGTGTTGTTTAAAATTTTTTTTTATTTCATTAAGTGCTCGTATTACTTTAAGACAATAGTCTGTACCATTTTATAACTTTTCACATTTTATAATACAATTTCATTGCCATATTCCAAGAATCTTTTAATAAAATTCGATATCGTTTTTCAGATTATCACCTCACTCTTTCGACACACGAAATTTTAACGAAATTTGACATTTCGAATGAAAATACATTTCATTGAATAAACAATTATCGAGCACATTTCATCTCCATTTTATCGAAATAAAATGTACGTGGAATATAATGGAGAGATAGATTAATATCACACATTTTGTCGAATTCTTTGTTCTCTACTAAATTAGGAGAAAATCATGTTTTTATATACACTTGATTATTAACGTCCATTTCCACCAATGTAGATTAACTTTAATCTCGGTTTAACTTACTGTTTATCTTTTTCTAATTCTTAGAACTAGAAAAAGATAAAGAGTAAGTTAAACCGAGATTAAAGTTAATGTACATTGGTGGAAATAGACATAAGTTAGGTATACATTGAGTGAGCGAACAACGAACGCTCAAATGTTCGAATATCAGCATTCGTATTTTTCTTTCCTTGATGTATGTACCGTTTCATGAACGAATCGATTCAAACGAGAATCGAACGCTGACAAGCGTTGCGTTCGCATTTGTCACAGCATACGCGTCTTTAGAATTTTAATAGCAAATGTTTGCATTCGTCATTCATTCGTCCGTTCACTCACTTTATAAGTCATATGCAAACACAAAGATCGCTGATTGTTTTGACCCCGGTAAAATCGGAATGTTCCTTTCCTCTCGTCTCGAGGAAAGATAAAACTCTTTTATATCTCTCTTCTGTTTGATTGTTGATCATATAGAATCTTATAGCGAATTCGTACCGATTCTGTTCCAGTGCCATAAAGACTGCTATACACGGAGATATCTAACAATAAGTGCAAAAGCCAATATAAATACTTTGGTCGATAAAATGTGCAATATACGTTTCGCTCAAAATGTTATATGGTACATTAGGTATTTCATCAGTCACGATGATTTCTATCACGTTTATGTTATTAAAAAACTTGATGTATAGTAATCTTTAGCATGCACCAGAGTAGAAAATAGTGCAAGCTCAAATTCGCTTTATCTTCAATGAATAGTCTGATATCAGTTTTGAAATAAAATAATATATATGTTGCAAATATAATAGTGTTGCATTCATGCGGAGATCCGCTCGTTGTCCCCCGTGTATAAGGAATGATGTGAAGATCGATCCTTGCTGACGAGCCATCCTTTGAAAATAACAGCGGTTTTGGGGGGGATATTTGCGCGAGTCGTGGCTCAAGGCGAACGCGCTTGTGATACACTCTGTGCTTGTCTATTTTGTAGCGTTGAGCAATAAAGTACGGCGTCGCGGTAAATACATTGTCTCTCTTTACGCGCGCGCGCGCGTGCGTGTGCGTGTGTGTGTGTGTGTGTGTGTGTGTGTGAGTGTGCGCGTGCGTGTGTGTGTCCGTGTCCTCCTGAGTAGTGAGTGCGCGAGTGTACCAGTGGGAAATCATGTTTCGCATGAGCGGGTCCGCCGGACGCGACATTATCAATGCTCTGATAAATTTCAACCAGATGAACCAACTGTATTCCTATTTTGATTTTCCGTATAAAAAAATCGACTTTTCTTTACACAGGCTGTCCTGAATTAATCGCACTTTTTTTGACCTGCGAGTTTTTTCAGTACTTTCGAATTGACTTTTCAAATTTATCAAAGCTTTGATAAAAGAGAAAGAAAGAAAAAAGAATAAAAGAAAAAGAGATATATCTCTATCATAATTTTTTAAATGTATAATTTAAATGTGTCAGTAGCCAAACCTCAAATTAAGGTTCGTTAAAGTCCACTTGAAATCGTCGAAAGACCTTTATCATTAGCGAGTGCAAATTTAATTCTTGTCTAGACTTTGGTAGTATTGCACGAGTACTTGCCACGCTTTAGGTGCCATAAAACCGTCCGGGGGATTCTGACCTGTTTTTGCTAATCCTACAAATACAAAATAATTAACGATATTGGGTCATTGCGTACAAAATTTCGAATTTGGAATTCTTTTCAATATTATAAGACTTTAATCTTTGTAAACATTTTGAGAAAAAGATGTAACAAAAACGTATAGAGGTAAATTTATAAGATAAATTGTACAACATTAATTATATGAAACAAAGATTAAGATCAAATTCAAGGGGGAAAATCGATATTTTGATTTTCTTCATTTCATCTTCACCGTTTTATTTTGTGCTCATTTTTGTTTTTATATTATTTTATTTTTAATGTGTGCTCGTTTTGTTTAATTTTACTTTTATTATTTACTCTTTATCATTAATCGTTTTACTTGTATCATTCATACGCATATACGTATATACAATATACATATATACAGGGTGTAT
>NJRL01000003.1:1500118-1538359 GCA_003063815.1 Aphaenogaster rudis | reverse complement strand
ATCTTTGTTTAACATTCGGTGAACAACAAGGGCTGCGTTCAGAAATCCTACTCGACGGGTAGAGTAGCCTTTATTGACCAATCAGGGCAAAAAGAACAAAAATTTCTTTATCATGATTGGTTAATAAATGCTAGGCTGCGGTCCGATTCACGCTCACAGCGTTTTCAGCGCGCTCAAATCTATAGGATACGTAACGTGAACTATAGCTTGATAGCGCTGTGAGCGTGAATCGGACCGCAGCCCTACTCTACCCATCGAGTAGAATTTCTGAACGCAGCCAAGGATAAAATGCTACCTGGGTACACTCGGGTAATGTTTTCGAACGCAGCCCTAGAGGATCTCTAGAAAAGATGAACTGCACTAGAAGTTCAGCTAAAACGCGAACAGACCTAAATCCAATACTTTGTATATCTTCATAGACTACGTTTACACGGCCCGATTTACGCCGAAGTTATAACATCGATGTACTATCCAACCCAAAATTTTTCTTTTTTTGATTATAATAATTATTTAAATACGAGTCTATTTTAATATTCTAAATATTTGAATCAATCTCTCTTAATATACGTATACTGGAAATTGTAGTTTAAGTATCAAAAGAGGCTCATATTTAAATGATTATTATGATTAAAAGAAGACAAATTTTGAATCGGATAGTACATCGATGTTATAACTTCGGCGTAAATCAGGCCGTGTAAACGTAGTCATAGATCTTATATAGACCAGGGTCGGGATTACGTGCACTATCGAATTCGATCAGTCGACTTCTAATGCGTTTTTGCTCTACAGTTTTATTAGTTCATGCTTATTTATCATAGGATAGTTCCTCCCAGACCATAGATTAGTCATGTACGAAGAATGGTATCAGATGGCGTATTCCTTCTCGAATTCGAATTCGATCGGTGCATGTAATCCCGACCCTGTTCTTTATTGCCGCACTGGATTGCACTAACAACAAAACTTTTTTTTCTTGTTTCCGTCAAACTTTAAACATGTATTTATTCTATTTTATAAGTACGAGTATAGCTATAAAGAACAGACTTTATATCGCGGTCGCGTGTATTCCCGCCATTTCCTCGAGTCGGGATGCAGGCACGATATTCATTTGAATATCATTTTCGCGCAAAATAATGTCTGTATGCAGATATTAATTATTTTTATTGGATTGCATACTTTAATATAATTATTTTATAATCTTACAATGATAGAAAGTTAATTTATTTATATTTTACAATCACTATTTATAATTTATAATTATAATTTTTATTATATACTATAGTATAATTATCTTATAATCAAATATAAAAAGTTAATTTATTAATATTTTATAATCATGCAATAGATTTTTGCATGCTATTGAATATATCTTAATTAATATATGTTTGTAATTCCAATTGTCATAAGATTTATCTTGGAAATGTAGAACATATATAGATTGAATTATGCTTGCATTTATTAATGCAAAGTAATAGAAAAAGAATTTTCAATATATTTTATTATCGATATCTATTTTATCGATGCAAGTGACAGAAACCTGATCTATTTTGATGTAAAAACATGCATATGATTTCCAGCATTGATTTAATATTGCTGTATTCAGAAAACACTAGCCTTAATATATGTTACTTTATCAATAATGTTATTTATATTAAATACATTATTATTCTTATTATACAGAAGCACTTGGTACAGACAGTGGATTTAACGAACTCAGTGATGAGTCTAAATCAGCTTCTATATCTCCTGCAGCCACGAGTTCAGTATCACCACCATCAAGGGTTGACTCCACCAGTAATGATACTGGTTGCCCGTAAGTTTTATCTACAAGTGATTCTTAAGAACATTAGAGAGTTTTTGCAATACCGTATTTTGATACGGTGAACGCTAAAATCACGTTATTGGATACTGCGCATGCGCAGTTTTGTCTTTCGACCCAATAACGTAATTTTAGCGTTCACCGTATCTAAAAGACGGTATTGCAAAAACTCTATTCATTCTCTCCTGCGCACACGTACATATGTGAAGAAAAAGTATTACGAACCATTTTCTTAAAAAGTAAATTCTTTGAAAATATATTCTATTCTGATACATCTTGACATGAAATATGAAATATCTCTTAAAATGTGCAGTTTTCGTTATTAAATTAAAACATTTAAAATAATTAGGAAAAATTATTTATATAAGATAAAAACATGATTTTATTTTTAAACAAACAGGAGGTTTGATTCTTTGCCTTTCTTGAAAATTATAGCAGTCCAAATTATTCTATTTCTAATAGCTCTTTGTAATATTCTTAATTTTACACTCTGTATGTCATATTTAATAACTTTTCAAAATTTTGTTTAATGTCATTTCAGGATTGATACCGCAGATGAGAAAGATGAAATATCCTCCACTGTCTCAAACCTTTCCGATTTATCGGGTTTGTCTGACCTCTCCGGAGAAGCAGAAGTTAGTCATCAATGGAGAAATGCTTCTTCGTGGATTCAGAAACAGATGTTGACGGGTGCCGATCCTAGGGATCTTCTACATCATCTGCTCATGGACTCCACACAGATTCCTGAGCAGGTTGACGATCTCACATTATGGAAGGTATAGATATATAATTTTAGATCCATAATATTTTTGACGTTAGCAAAAAATTGTTACATAAATATAACAATGAGTTATACTAATTTCAGATTATAATCAATATGATGTCTGAACCTCCAAGACGGCAAAAGCTCAAACATATAAATACCTTGTCGGATGTGGTACGATTAATCCGCAATAGCAAGAAAATTATAGTATTGACTGGCGCGGGCGTTAGTGTCAGTTGCGGTATTCCTGATTTTAGAAGTAGAGATGGTATTTATTCGAGACTAGCACAAGATTTTCCAGACTTACCAGATCCACAGGTATTTCAAAATCATCCGGCTTTATAATTATTTGAAGTAGCTTAATATTCTTAATCCTGTTAACGTTTTGAGACAAGATCCTTTATAACTAAAAAGAATTTATATTCTATAATTTAATTTATATTTTTATATATAATATATATTTTTTATTAATCTATTTTCAGGCTATGTTCGACATTAATTATTTTAGTCAAGATCCCAGGCCATTCTACAAATTTGCACGCGAGATATACCCAGGGCAGTTTAAACCTAGCCCTTGTCACAGGTTCATCAAAATGTTAGACAAGCAGAAGAAGCTCTTGAGGAATTATTCACAAAATATTGACACTTTGGAACAGGTTGCCGGTATCGAAAATGTGATTGAATGCCATGGTAAGTTTAATACTGCTATGCGTTTATTACATACATAAAAAACATTCGAATATTTTATAAAAATATTTTATATTGACTTATATAAAGTGGATGCTTATTTAATACAAAGTTTGATAGGTTTTTTTAATAGTGAATATGTTTTATATGATTGATAGCTTTCGATGCTATAACAATGGGAAAGCTCTTTTTTCGAATTAACATTAAAAGTAGAGAGTTCTCATTGTAGGATTTTTCCCAAGTATGCACAATACACACACAAAAAAAAAATATATATATATAGCAACACAATGTTTTTATACCATTTTATTTGATCTTTTTCTACTGTGTATCCACAATACAAACTCAACAATACGACATACTTCAATAAGATATATACAATAGTATACACAGTAAAGAAAAATCAAACAAAATAGTGTAAAAATTTATATCAATATATAAATAATGCAATTTATGAATTATAAAAAGTTTATTAATTCATTGTGCCTGTAACCGATTTATTGTACGAATACTAACATGTTGCAAAGATAAGAGAAACTGTATAAAATGTTTTAATAATATATAAAATTACAAATTTTTGCAAAGTGTATTATTATATGCAGAAATAATTCCAATATTAATACAAAAAATAAATAGCTTAGATATCTTCAGATTGTATTTTAAAAAATTAAAGTATGTGCCTTATTGTAAATAACAATTTTTTAAAATATAACTTTATTGAAATATATAAGAAAAAAGATACTTATTAATGTAAAATGATATTAATAACAGCAGAATGCTAATAAAAATAGGAAAAATTTTTACCCATTCTAAGAAATGTTTTATATTGTGCTTTAAGTACAAATCTGACAAGATATACGTATAGAAGCAATAGGAATGCATTTAAAATTTCGTTATTTGAGAATATCCTAACTCGAAATCGAATAATGCAATATTTATCGAGGTTATTTTTAAACAAACTTAATAAATTGTCTACCGGTGTCTAGTTTATGCAGTTTATAATATAGAGTAGAGGTGTGCGAATAGTTCGAATTCAAATCGAATCGAATCACAGTAGATTCGATTCGATTCGTTTTTGAATCTAGAAGGTTCGAATTCGAATAGTTCGAGAATTTCGAATCATCGATGGTTCGATTTCGAATCGATCGTCTATTTTGATTGCTTCATTTATATCTCCCGCACGACCAATCTTGTATCAGCACGTACCAATTCTCCTGCATGCTCATTCGTGTATCATCGCGTATCAACGTCAATGTGTAATAAAGAAGCAGGAAAATTTGTAATGTGAATCCGGGAAAATTTGATTCGAATTCGATTCGTATTCGAATCTAAGGGCGCGGCCAGACTACGCGAATATTCGTGATTCGAGCATCGTTCATCCTTGTTTATCATTTGATAAACAACAAGGATGACATGACTCGAATCACGAATATTCGCGTAAAACGCGCATAGTCTGGCTCCGCCCTAAGAGGTTCGATTGGATTCGATTCGACGTGAAAATTTCAGATTCGATTCAATTCGATTTCGAACATGTTATCAATGATTTGATTCGATTCGATCTTGCAAATGCTTGATTCGCACACCTCTAGTATAGAGGCTTACAGTTGTACAGCTGTACAGTTACGTATAATTACGAGTATTAACATTTTCTAATTACCGAATGTTTTCTGTAAAGGCTCCTTCGCTACCGCGTCGTGTACAAGGTGTAAATATCAAGTCAGAGCGAATGACATCAGGGAAGACATCTTCGCACAGAGGATACCCACATGTCCGAAATGCCGTGTCAACGCATTGCCTTCTCTGTCTGAAATGAATTGCAGTGAGAACTACAGAGGTAAATAGAGCAACTTGTTTTTACATAATTCTTGCTGATAGTGTATTTATTTGCAGTCTTTCATAATGGCTTATCAATTTCAATATGATACGGAAAGTTAACTATCTTTAGTGATAGTTTTCCGTTATTAGCCTTTGCTATAATGTCGCGAGTTGATGACCAATGACAGAACGTTATCTACTCTTCTTCTCGGAATGTGTCTCAAACTAAATGAAGTTACTGATTCGACACATAAGTTGATACATCAATCGTAACTGCGAATAAAGCCTCGCTTTTTAATAAGGTAAATTACAAGATTGCACTTACCTGTGTGAGTGCTGTGTTTCGCGGCTATTTAGAGTAACGGTTTGTCGTTTATTGTCCTAGATCGTTTGCCGTTTCCTCAATTCGAATACTAGAGTACTATGTGTTACGATTGAGCGGAACGTATAAAATGCCATTTCAAATAATTGTTTAATTTAAATTAATTAAAATTGTTATTAATTTAATTTAATTTAATACTCTCTTGTAATTCTCAGATCTGGTGTCGCAAGGTATAATGAAGCCAGATATCGTCTTCTTCGGCGAAGGACTCCCAGATGCTTTCCATGACGCAATGGCCAAAGACAAGGACGATTGCGACCTTCTAATCGTTATTGGATCGTCCTTAAAGGTTCGGCCGGTAGCTCTAATTCCCTCATCCATTCCATCGCATGTACCGCAGATCCTCATTAATCGAGAACCATTACCACATCTCAAGTTCGACGTTGAGTTATTGGGAGATGGTGACATTATTATAAATCAAATATGCCATTTGTAAGTAAAAATTTTAATCTTTTATATGAACACTTTATGCAAAATATACCTTAAAGTTATTTAACTTTTTTTTTGTATATTGAAATATAATTCTGTGTGCTGAAAATGTGCATATAATAAATTTTTATTTAATTAATGTATAATTCAATGTAATGGTTATTTTAATTACGATAATTATAAAATTTCGATTTATTGGCAATTATGCAGAATGGGTGATACTTATAAAGAAGTCTGTTGGTACGACAAAATTCTGAAGGAAGTTTCGCAACTTTTACCATTGCGGTATCTATCTGATGACACATGGGAACAGAGTCAAGACACGACAAGTAACACCGAAGTATCACGCGATAGCGTAGAAGTTGATTTGAAACCTCATAATGTATCCTCAACTGAAAGTCAGGATAGCCTCTCGATCATTACAAATGCAATGCCACAGCATCTAGAGAACGTCAATGTTTGTGTATCATCTCTGCATGATCACGTGAAAAATCCAGAAGAGAGCTTCAATCTTCTAGGAGAAAGTCCGAAAAGACGATCGGGTGACACTAGTATAGAGAATAGTCCTAAAAGAATGAATTTTGGTAGTACACGTGAGACAACAGTTGTAAGTTCTACATCAGCGAAAGTGAATGCCGAATGCACAATGATCTCGTCAGAAAATGAACTACACGTTATATCCACAAAATCGGTGTCTGAAAACAATCCGGAAGAATGTCAGGTGGTGCCGACAATATTATCCCTTTCCTCAGAAGCTGTAATAAGCGAAAACACTCTAGAGTCACACAAATTGCTAAACAAGTGTGGACAATCAAACAAGTATAACGATGCCGTAAATCTAGATGCTGTCGAGTCAGACAAAATGATACCGAAACCGAGGCAAGCATCGGTGGACTCCGTATTGGATTCCGGCATAGGCGACAGT
Source organism: Aphaenogaster rudis (assembly GCA_003063815.1). Classification (NCBI taxonomy): domain Eukaryota; kingdom Metazoa; phylum Arthropoda; class Insecta; order Hymenoptera; family Formicidae; genus Aphaenogaster; species Aphaenogaster rudis. Next base: position 1,531,542 of record NJRL01000003.1, on the reverse strand, counting down.
TGTAACAGCATCGACAGCACAGAAGAAAAGTTCAATATAGCCGAATTGAAGAACAGAAGATTGGAGAGACACTGCTGGCAACCAAAGATTCGGGAAAGCCTCGCTATTAGATTACCAGGTACAAATCTACCATATAGTTTTACATACCACAAATATTTTGGCATTCTTGTGAATGATACAAATACTAATACAGTTGCGATCTTTTTTTACAGAAAATTCATATTATCAATTGGCATCAGGCAGGTACATTTTCCCTGGCGCGGAAGTCTATTCCGAACCTGAGCAATACGATCAATGTTCCCTTTCGGCACACTCCGAGAGCACAGATAGCGAAAGCGATTCCTCTTCCGGAGAAGAGGAAGAGGATGAGGAGGAAGAGACGTGTAAGTTTCGAGTTTCTTATTGAGTTGAACTCAATTCTTAAACTTATATATTGACCATTTATACATTGTATCTTACTTTATTTAATTATTTCATTGTTTGTGTCTGTTCAGGCGCGGACGATGATCTGTCAGAGGACGCGAACGCCGATGCCGACACTAACGGTCAAAACAATGACGCAAAGTGAGCGAGTAATTTTTATACTGCTACGCAGTATTGCATTGGAGTTGCGTTCGGACATAGTAAATAATTTTAATGTTATTCTATCGATCTTTATCAGGATATGTTGCGATCATCCATAGAGTGATAAATAAACAGTGCAATTTTGAGCGGTTCAGTTACGAAGCAAAATGATATATACTAAATATTTGCGTATACATATATAAAATTAATTCTCTATTTTGCACTGAAAGGAAGCCATTATAAAAGCCGCGATAAACAAGATTTTATTCTCACTACAACAGTCTAACTGCACTTTAATTCTGATACTTTCCATATGTTTAAGTTTTAGTACGAATCTAATTCAATAATGATTCTCTCGAAGAGAGATATTTTATCAGGTCAATATTGTATATCATTCCCTAGCCTCATCGATAATATAAATGTCCTGCAGTCCGGTAACATATTTAAACAGGTGATTACAGTTTATATTTCGAAGGGTGCATATCTGCTTTAGCTGCAGTTTATTCCCAAAAATGCATTTTTTAATATTAAAATAAGCAGCACATTTTCCAAGTCAAAAGATTGAAAGAGAATGTATAACAAGTAAGTTTGAAATTTTATTGAGAAAGAAAGAAATAGCAATTATTAAAAAAAATTATATATTATACTAAACACATTATTTTTTCATTAATCGGACTACATGTCCAAATAATTAGAACTCTCATTTTGAGGAAACGCAATAGAATCATTACTACATAGTGTGAATAAAGTCTGAAACTTATTTACATATTATACCAATGATGTTTTCAAACGTTGTTAAACTGCACAACCGTGAGATACTGATTAAAACATTTTTTTTATTTCTTTTGTTTCGTAACTGTTGAAAATAGAGCCATAAGTTTAAGTCCTCAACAACTAGCGTGAAAGATGCACACTTAGCATTAATTCATATGTATGTAAGTATGATCGAGAATCATTGGCCACAGATCTGAGGGATTCAATGCAAAATTTAATGCAAAGTGACGAAATTACTTGCATTAGACAATTATGTTGATTTATGCATTTTTACACTCAGTTTTGTCAAGACATCAAGATTTCAGTAATAATGAATAAGAAACCTTTACAGTTACGCAAGGATTTTATTTGTGGCATGTGTGCGTATCGCAAAACGCAACATGTTTAGTTTAGAATTGAGATATCTTTTTTTTTAATATTTCAAATAGCATGAATCAAGGGATCTACTTACAATTCCATATTTTCTTCCGTTTTTCTCTTTTATTACGGTAACTTTGCGATGCTCACAATAATGTACATAAGATATTGTTACTCTTATATGCAAAATGTATCATCCTCCTAGATTCGCATATTAATGGCACAGCTGATGGTTGTCCACGATCCTTACGATCTACACGAAGATTATAGAGAGAAAACGATCGAGATTGCTTTTAGCTTAATGCACTACCCGTAATTATTTCTTCTCTACCACAAATAATCTATTTAATCTACTTCGTATGTGTAAAATGTACATACTGGACTTTCAGCACGTCTCTCCTTATTGAAAACGACAAAATGAGAGTGAAATAACATTAGAAGAAATTATATTATGTTCTAATTAAGCGATAATGTGTAAATACGAGATTAATTGTAAACGTAATTAACACAATGATAAAATTGGCGGCTCGTTACGTCTAAATGTGAAGTTAAGTGGTGTTCATGCAATGGATCTACTTTCTTCAGCCGCATGATCTTGCATCCTCTGCATTTAAACTGAGTCAGATATATACGCTTGGTTGAAGGAAATGCAGAGTGTTGTGAAATGCAGCTGAAATTGATGGCTCCATTGATACATTCTATGAAAATAATCTATAGTATTATTTTGTTATCACAGAATGAATATTATCAGAATGAATCACACTTTAACACACATAACACGAACGATGTCGGAGGTGTTAATCTATAATAGCTTAAACGCCGAATAGTTTCTTTGCGATCTTTAATACTGATTGACGACGATAGAGATGACATTTTGCCTGATGACTAAACAATATCCGGACAAACTGTACGTTGGTACTGCTAGGCTAATTAAATATTAGTGCTAATTAAAAATTAAACATTATTAGTTCTGTTATTACTTGCATCTCTATATTTGTCGTTAAGAATAGAATCGTTAGTCTTTTTTCATTACAGATTCGAAGAAGGAATGATACATTGCAAAAATCGTGTACTTTTCAGGTAGAGTTCTCTTTTTTTTAAACGCGCGATTTTTCATGTTATGAAATAAGTTGACAAGGATTATCACATAAGTACAATCGGATCGGGTTTTCGATAGATAAGAAAATAGCTCTGCCTTGTGAAATTTTTACCGGCCCATGTCGGCAATCGCATTCACATTCTACATTAAGTTACATTAATAAACCTTTCGCGTCCCAATAGTGCGGATAATCGTCATAGTTTGGCAATGAACACTCTCTTTAGATTTGTTAAGTTCAACTTTGTTTCATTGGAGCACGGGCGAATGTACAAAGCAATGTTGGATAGCTTCGCATTGCGTGTTATTTTTATATGAGCCAGAGGAAAGATAGAATAGCGAATTTACAAGATTAAAACAAAATGACGCAATAATCTTTGACAAACCGTCGTTTAATGACAGCCGCGCTGCCGCAGGCGTCCGATTGAACTGATACGAAAGGAAATGTGTAACAGCGAAATATGTAAAGGGGAAATAAAAAGGAAAGAGTACGGGGACAAGTTTGCCGAGACGTTTTGTATACGTACAACAGAAGTACGGTTCTGTCAAAGTCATTATTGCAACATATATCTGTAAGAAATGAAAAACGGTTGTGTGCAAGTATATTATACATAATTATAATGGACGTAAACTTACTTTGATTCAATGCAATCGCATTGCGTGAGTAATGTTTGAAATAGTTGCAAATGTGTACATATATGCGTATGAAGGAGAGAAAGGAAGAGTGCAAGCGAGAGAAATTGATAAATTGCAGAATAAGTAAGCATATGTAATACACTTCTAATCACGCGACGTAAGAGATTTTATTTTTCATTATTCCGCTATGTATAAGAGAGACAGTTCTGTGGAAGAGAAGAGGAGTCGTCTCGCTATGGAGACGATTCGGCTATAGAGGACTCGGCTGCCACCCACGAAAATAGCGTTTTGTTCCTTACAGTAAGAGACAGTTTTATAAGATTAGACTATGAGAAGATTATCTTCCGCTTTGTACAAACAGCTTTATTTATCGCTATGGTTTCGCTGGATAACAGGCAGGAGGCAGATTAGATATTATTTCATCATCTTTTTGTTTTTTTTTTTCTATTTATTACATACATATGTATTTGCGAGTGTATATATGCATACGCCACGTGGTCGTCGGATAAGTGAACGTTTGGTTTCCTAATGTCACACACGCACTCGCGCGCGATTTCACAAATTCTTGGGAACTTGGACTCTCTGTGATCGACTAGATACGCAATATGATTGTCCACATCGGGTTAATTAGAACTTCTTAAATTGTATAGCTGTTATGATTGTCCGTTTACAATGAATTTGTTTCTTGATTTCTTTTTCACGTTTTCTACTTACTTATTTTACTTATATGCGCCGGCTACTTAAAGGGGAGTCTAACATTGTGTGATCACGAGGCATGTCAATCGACCGTCATGTAATTATATATTTATTTTATACGAATATATTTTTTTATATATAACGATTGTAGTAACGATTATATGTAGTCGATTCAGAGAGAAAGGAAGCGAGAGAGACAGAAAGAAAGCTGTCAACTCATGTTTGACAATCAATACCAACTTTTTCGAGCAGTACTGGCTTTCTGTATAAAATATGCTGTCACATGTAAATATTTATTATTTTTACTGTACAATAAATCGCGTGTTTTATCGCATCAGTCGAATCGACGACGAAATAAAAAGGATTATACCTTGCATTCGAAATCATAAATGTAATTTATAACAACAATTAGGCTGCGTTCGGAAACATCACCCGAATGTCCCCGAGTATCATTTTATCCTTGTTTAACGCACTCAACGTTTTCAGGCTGATGCGGCAAAATGGCGTAAAGTTCTGGATTTTTTATAATTTGTTATTTAATGTAAAAAATGACTGTTATAAAAAATGTTCTCTATTAAAAATGTTGTAAGTTTTGTTTTTTCTTTCTTTGGTATTACTAACGTATAAGCTTATCTCTTAAATTAAACATTTTTCTATGATAAACCGTTGTGTTCATTTACCTTTCCATGATTTTCAACGAAAGTTGATACCGTGGACATTTTTCTTGAGAGACTATAATTAAAGATCTGTTAAAAGCGTTAGTGATTAGCGGAGCAAGCGATGATTCGGGAAATAATTTATTATCTTTGAATAATTTGGACGAGAATATTTCGACGAAGTGATGAAAAGTATAAATAATTTTAACTTTACGGAAATATATTTGTATATTTATTATATATAGTATTATATATTTTAATCTTGAGATATTTAATATATATTGTTATTCACATGGCTGGCATTGAGAGATACAGGCGATCGTTTATTCAGTGTCCCTTCCTCCATCCCGTAAAGAAAACAAAAAGCTTGACATCTTGAAATTGGAAAGTAGGAATACGAAAAAACAGGATATTAATTCTGAAGTAAATACCGATTTTTCTTTGAAGTTTTAATAATAAATAATAGTAGAATTCGAGTTAAATGAAAGAATTTAATTTTTTCACAATCTTACAAATTTCAGCAGATTGCAGAAAAATTTTTTTTCATAAATTCTTTAAGCAATGTCCCATAAAAGTCATTTCCCTATAAACTGATTGATGAAGTCTTCTGTACTTAATTAATAAGTGGCCAAAGACTTATTGTTAGTCGTTCGAGATATTGCACGAAAAATAAAAACAGAAAGATTTTGAAATTAAATAATACGCGGTTTTAAACAAAGATATCCGTGAAGGGGAAGCTTCTGAAGAAGAAACGTGAATTAGGGGCGGGTGAATACAAATGAAGAGATCGCAATGAATTCGTCGTCGTTATATTTATTTATTTGCTTTATTGTTATATGTCATATAATAGTTTTATATCATATATCGCAGTTATCATAAATCAAATTTGAAAATAGGCTTTAAATTATAACAATATATCCTTAGAGAATAATTGAAGCGCTCCCTGGAATATAGGTCAAAAAGCCCTCGTACGATTTCCATGAGCTTCATATCATTATCATCATCATTATCCTCATCATAATCATCTCATTGAAACTTACGCGCGTGTGGGGACCGTTTCAATTATAGTATATCGTCGCTATGTATTGAACACTTGCCGAAATCCCCACCAAAAAAGATTTTCAAATGTTCAATCGAAATGAACATTTCATATATCCGAGTGTGTGTTGTGTATCTATATAATATTATTATATCATTACTAAGTCCAGCCGAGATAGCGGAGGTGACGTTACTCTCTCCTTCCCTTTCTCTCTCCTCCCTCATTCTCTCCCTCTATGTACCTGTTTTTTTTCTTTTTTTTTCTCTTTCTTTCCTATAGTTACGTTTTTTGCGTGTAATAATAACCATAATATAATAATAAACATTATTACACCACCACAGCAATAATAATATTATAATAGCACTGTCGCACTCTAGGGACGCACGGCTATATCTTCATGCGTTGGCGGCCCACTACCACTTTTACAATGAACTGTATTCATTGATCTGAATAGGATTCGGTATATATAATATATTATTAATACATTGCGTATTCGATTCGTGACACATTTCTTGTAACGCTTACATAAATTCGATATTTCCGAGAACCTGGTCATTTACGCGTGGTGTATGATACGTATAGAATTTTCGTGTTCCTGCGTGTTGTTGTGAGCTCGATAAAAATTCGCTACGATCATGACAATCTGTGTCCGATGGATCTACTAAAGACAGAGCGCGATTCGTTACGGCGAGCATTATTCGATAAAGAATTGCATCTACGAAACAAATGCGAAGATGTAAATGTACCGGAAACGACTGGACAACAAAAAGTCCCGATTTCATCAGGTAATCAGTTGGAACAATGCTACTCATTGTCTTTGTTCGTATCTTCGATCGATTTAATGACGCAACGCCAACGTACACTCGTTGATAGGGAAAAGGTCTATACAGTCGTTCGTCTACACGAAACAACGGACGCTCTCTAAGTGCGATTAGGTGTAATCGACGATTGAGAATCTAAAGCGGGAGAATATAAAGAAAAGAAACGCTCCTCCTTTTTTTTTCCCTAATTACTATATATCTGTTCCGTGACACAGTTTAGAAGCAACAGTCAGACTCGGCAGAGTGACAGTGACGAATTCAAGCTTAGGTGCAAAAGTGGAAGAAGAGTAATATGTACCCAGGTTCAATGAAGCCAATGGTTCCCCCCAAGATCCCCTTTACAGCTTTCTTTTTTGTTTTTCATTCGGACTGTCTTCTCCGGTCTCTCAATTTGCAATATGGAAGTAATCGGAATCACCCGTTTTGCGAAGCAATTATTTACACGATTGTATCATGCTCGTAAGATTACAGCATTTCTTTACAGCGCTCTAAATAGTAACACGTAATTTTTGTCACCTATCATTCGGTATGGTGCTAAGAGCACAGCTGTCCTCAACGTAAGCAACTCGTAATTAAAATCAATCGTAATCTGAAGCAAGAGCTTTGTCTCGGATAATAATTCATATTCATCTCTGACACACGGTTTTACATGTTCATCATCGCTACTGCAGAGACTAAGGAAGTGGCGATATAAAACATAGTTTCATGCGTGCACGACTGGATCATTGCGATCGACCTGGCGAATACGCTTCGAGATGTTCCCAACACCACGAATTTGTTTTATAATAGTGCAGATTGTTCTCTGGCAAGATTTCAAACGTTAATCATCGCTACTGCAAATACTGAAGTGGCGGTGCAAAATTTAAATAAATTTCATGCGTGTCTGGATTATCTGGCGAATACGTTTCGAGGTGTTCCGAATGTCGCGAATTCAGATAGTTTCTGATAGGAAAAATAAAAAGCAATCATCATTATTGGCATTCGGTTATTGGTGGCATGCCCTTGCTGATCAATAATTGATAGCGTAGTCAGACGGTAGCGACCGTCTGGCTACTAAAAAAAGAATGATACAGATCCGAGATAATTACGCCATTATTATCCTATTACGTTGCTTTCCTTAACCGACACCGACTCTCTTTCCCTTTCCTCCTGAATACTCCGTATATACTGTAATTAACTCGGAAGATATATTAGTGATAGCAATAAGTTGAATAATCAAGGATTTGTCGTCTTATTTTCTAGTGTGACAAGTAATATTAAGAATCTGGGTTTGAATGAATATAATAAGATCGTAGTATAATTTATGTGCCTACAAATAATTGATCCAGTCCGGAACTATTGCTATTACTATCTTTTCATTTCTCATCGTCAGATTCAAAAAGTGAAAATATGTTAGAATATTCAGAGGTCGAAGCTGTGTCAGCACGATCGGTTTTTGTCCTCTAATGGTGGTGGTTAGTCCATTTAGTCCACGTCTGCAAGTAAACGAAATTAATACATCCATAACTTTTCGCAATAGCATTATCATATTGTTATCTAGTTTTGAAAAAAAAAAAGAATGTTTCAAATCAGATATCCTACTGAACAAAGAGATATCTTACTGGATGCTTGTCCTGTACGGCATCGGGCATTCCCCACGCGGGTGGATCTATCTTATTTGGCTCGTTCGGCGGGATTTCTGCCAGGCCAGGTGCTCCAAACTGTCCCGGCAGTAACGTCAATGCTGGCATGAGCGACAGTGCCGCGGCATTTCCGTTAGCCGGGAAAGGCTGTTGCGTATCCACATGTCCCTACGATGAAGTTAATTACATGCGTGTGCAAACAAATAGTATATAGCAAAGATCCTGCGAATCTTAATCTTTAAGATTTTAGAAAGTTTAGTATGCTGCATAAATCGGTTTTTTTCTATCATTATCCTGTACTCACTAAGTAAAAAGTGCTTAATCACATAAACCGAAAAATTAAATATCGGAAATAACGATTTTCAGTTTTGCTAATACAGATTTGTTTTCATTTTTGCATAAAATCGTATATCTTAAAGAAAAATGTTATTCTATATATTTATAAAAATATCGTGATAATATTAAAAAATAAAATCTTGTAAAAAAATATGGATTCATACATACATATTATCAAAACAGAGTTGTTTCGATCTTTAATAAGATAAGTTAACGATAATCATCTGTGGTTTATTAAAGATACATTTTTCAACTTATACAGATTTTTTATTGCTTTTAATGAATACTACACAGTCCTGGACCATTTTTTTATCATCGTGCAATTGCACGAAATATAATAAATCACTTGATATGAAAATAGTCGCAAATAATAATGAATTTAATCGTGTAATCATATAAGAGGATTGACAATTACCTGGAAGGAAGATTCCATCATCTGGTGAAGCTCGGGATCGACGTTGGGTATACGTTGGTTATAAGTGGGATTCGATCGGAACATCTGATGCCTGTCGATACCAGGTGCCAGATTGCAATTGGTTGGCCACCCCATCTTGTCGTTGAGCATCCAATTGATGGAATCGGCATCCCCGCCTGGTCCCATGCCCGCGGACGAGAAACTTTTCCATGTTGCTCTTTCGGTCCCGATCGGTCGTGGTACCTTGCGGTCCTCGATCTTCAATTGGCTCATCTCCTGAGCGACTTGCGCCGGTGACGAAGGGGATATAGCCGGCGAGCCACCATTCTCTAAACTCGTAATCAGATCGATACCACCGCCGGGTTGGCCGCCAATGTTAGCCAGGTGATTGGAGAATCCCATCTGACTCATCATGGGATCCTGATGCGGCGGGTAGCTGGTGTGCGGCGCCGGCGCGGCAAACGGCCAGCGGGTTGTTTGAGCCGTCGTCGAGATGCCGGTGTTCGCTGCCGGTGTTGCCCGCGAGGGCGTGTGATATTTTCCCACCGGAAAACTGCCGCCGAGCATCGCTAGATTGTTGGACTGTATCGCGGACGGCGGTGGAGCCGGCACGGTAGCGGCGAACATGTTGGTCGGATGTAATCCCGCGGATCCGGCGGCGGCATTGAACATCGTCACCTGCGGCTTATTGCTTAGGTGAAGCGAGCTGGAGAAGTCGGGGGCGCGCGGGTTCAATCTTGACATACTAACGGTGGTGTTGATCACAGAGGCGGATGGCGCGATGGTCTGAGCGAAACTCTGCATGTGAGGATGAAACGGTAGCAGTGGATGGCCGGCGCCACTCTGACTATCGTTCGGCACCATCTTCAACAGGCTGGAGTTTACGTTCGGATGCTCGTAACTGCCGCCGCTGTTGTTAGCCGCTTTGAACAGACCGACGTCCAGTGGCTGTGACGTAGATGGTATCACGTGCGCTGTCGGCTGATGCGTCGTCGTGTTCCGCGTTGTCAGGTCACCTTGAAAAACCGCTGGCCTATTGAACTGCGCCGCCATGCCCGTTCCCATATCGATGCTCTGTTGGGGCATCACTGGTCTAGCCACCGCTAGACTACCGGGCGGCTTGTTCGGTAACGGATGCTCGCTATAGCTCGTCGAAGATTGAAACTGCGCAGGCTGCATAGGATTGTTGTGTACAGAGCACGATACCACGTTGCCAATTACGTTGGTCGATGCGTTATTCGTGTTACCCGGCTTGCTTGAAACCGGGGAACACATGGCTGTACCGCGGTACCCCGGAGCTTTGGATGCGTCTACCTGTGCTCGACAAAATTTAAAACGTGTGATATTTCACTGTTTTTTTTCATAAACCAAAGAAAATCTTGTCTGAATATAGTCTGCATAAAATATATCGAAAAAATTTTTTCATTTATTTACTGTACTACCAAATGTGCATGTAATATTTAACGCGGAAAAATTTATTTATTTTGATATACAGCGTAACAAAAAAATTTATACGTTTTCTCTATTCTGATGTCATACTTCGAAACGATTGCAATAAGAAAATCTTTTTTACAATGAGACTATTTCGTACGTGTTCAATAAATATTAAAAAATCAAATAGATGATCCAATCTCACATACCTGCGGTGGGGAACTGTCAAATTTAGCCGTAGGTGGACCGGAGTTCGTGTTCGACGATACACCACCGCCCGCAACAGTCGCAAAATTCATGCCTTTTTGAGTTTCGTTCTCTCTTCCTCCCCACATTGACTGTTGCGTGACCTTGGTAAAAGTATCGTTAAACAAAGAATACTCGAGAGGTGTGCTGCTAGGTTGCTGCTGCTGTTGCTGATGCTCCTGCATCACGACTGGCGTAGTACTGCGAGTACCTTGCTGCGATTGCTGTTGTTGCATCGGTTGCTGTTGCTGCTGTTGCGCCGTTGGCAGCGGCTGCGGCAATGTTTGCGTTTGCAACGATACAACTGGCGGTGAGGGTGTCACTCGAATGGAGGAACTGGCTGGCGTTGAGACGGTCGAACTTTCCGGACAGTTCGTCGTCACCACGGCATTCGTGGCCGATGACGAAATCGCAATCGTTCCTGGAGGATAACTCGACTTTCCGGGATAGTGAGATGCTATTGCCGAAGAGGTGGACAAGATGGGCAGTGATCGGCAGTGTTTCGGCGATGTACTGATTATGGACTGCTGTTGCTGGCTGGTTGTGTGAGCAGTTGCCGCAGACGTGGCTGACATGATAGTCACGGTCGCAGCTTGTGCCATGGGCTTCTGTTGCTTGTTCACTGGTGCGGTGTGAGTAGACTGCATGACGGTAGTGGAACTGTGGGTCGAGGCAGTGATCTCGGATAGCTTCGCCGCGAATGTCTGCGTCGTGCTGGTCGTGACAATCTTTGTCCCTGCTCTACCGGCAGTCATGATTGCACTCGTATATGACATCGTCGTCTTGGTGTTTGACGAGGACGCCATTTGGGCGGCTACGGCTTGCGCACGTTTCTCTGCTGCATGCACACGTATATTTAATAGTGATATTAATATAATACAAAAAAAAGCGTATTGTAATACCTATATCAATTTTCACTTTTTTTGTACACTACATTTCTATATTTTTACGGGATATTTTAGAATTTATATCTACTAACTACGCGCGCGCGGTAGCGATATTTCTTAATAAAAAAATCGAAAAGTTCTGAACTACTTCTTTATAATATTTAACATTCCTCCTTCGCTAATTGTGAAGGAGAAAAAAATAATTAGGGACTTTTCGACTAGTTTTTCATAAGAAATAGCGCTATATAATTAGTAAACTTTGAAATATTTTGAAACATGGATATTTTCTATATATGATAATAGATACAGACATAAAAATAAGTGAAATGTGTTAATGCTAATGTATTATCGTTGAACGATTAAGTTTTATAAATTAATAAATAAAAAAAATATATGGCACACACAATCGTTCGTTGCAGTTAAAAATTAATATTTATATGTATTATCATGTTTTACATTACCTGCGGCCATGAGTCTAGGCGCTGTCGCACGTGGCAAAGAAGTAGGGAAAGCACTAGCAAGCTTCATGCTGGATGAGCGAATAGGAACCAATGGATTTGTAGTCGCGCCTGAAGGATATCCTGATTTGTTAATTTGGTTACTGGTTGTACTGGATGCCAGATTTGGCGGTTTATTAACAGATCCACCAATTTTCGTTTTACTTGCCTGGAAGAAAACAGTTTATTAAATCGCTCTATACATAGTATAAAACTTATTATAAATTTTATTTCTCGTGCTTACAGCAACAGTAGAGACAGATTTGTCCCACGAGGATGTTGTTACGACATTGAGCTTTGATTTCGGAAGCATCTGCAATATATCCACGTCTGGATCCTTAATAAGTACTGATATCAATGTATGTGCTTGCTTTGTAGCTTCAGATGATCCCCTATAAACAGAGTGACAATTTAAACACTAATATTTTTTATTTAAAATAATCAAGATATCTCTACTCAAATTGTGGAAAAGAATTTCCTGCAAATTTTCTGATTTTCAAGATATTTTTATTTCATTTCCAGGTAAAATTAAAGAGATATATCTGAGAAAAATAAAATATCGACATTTTGATATTAGAACTTTCTTTTTTCCACTCTAACCCCTTATCTACAATGCGTATTTAAGGCGTTAAGACTTAAGAAATTGACCAATCGCAGTCGTTTATTCTCCTCAGATACGACTGTGATTGGTCAATTTCTTAAATCTTAACGGCCTTAACGCCTCAAATACGCATTGTAGACAAGGGGTAAATGACGAAAGAGATTAAAAATCTATCGTTAGTGCGATAGATCAGATACACATCTTTTACGTGTAAAATATATAAATATCTGATACTCACTTAATCGTTATGATCCTTTCCACCTGACATTTACTTTGCTTTTCAACCTCAATGTGCGCGCCCGTTGCAACGCGAATAGCATTTATATTACTGCCACCTCTACCTATCACTCGGCTAATAGCATTTGGGGGAACGGATACTTTCTTAGAACGGAACGGTGAATTCATAAATCTGCCCGAATCATCCGATTGTCCCCTACAAATCATAATTACATTGTGTGACTCTCTATTTGTAAAAATAATATTAATATACCGAAGTGGACGAAAGAATTTTGAAAAAATGTCTCCAAAAACATATATCTTACTTTCGTACAACTTCTTTCCATCCGTCCTCGCGTACTTTTCCGCTTTGCTTGGGGCTAGTATTACTCGCCTTCGCCGATGTATTTAGAGCATCTCCATCATATTGATTATAAGACTTTTTTCCTTTTCCAGGAATATAAGTCTCGTTACCAGTCGCTTCAAAATCTTCTCTATCAGCAGGATGTCTAGAGGATTCAAAAACCAATTGTCCTTTCAGCTTTCGATCGGAACCGACGGTGTTGGATGTCCTAGCAGTTGTGACCGAAGTTGTAGATACAGATACTGCGCTGGTAATGTTAGTCATAATTCGTCTGCGGAAATCATAATCGTACGTAATAAAACAATATTAAGAAGGATAATTGGTATTTCAATACTTGATATCACATATTTTATTATTGCAAAAACACCAAAATAATTATTTTATACATTTTAAAATAAAGAATATGTGTGTTTGAATAATAAATCGATTTTTCTTTCTAAACACAATTATATAAAAAATGCCACTAGAGCGACAATTTTTTCAAGCAAGTTCAGTTTCTATAATTCGAAATATATTAAATATATAAATTTAAAGATCAATGAAATGGTCTCTGCACTTGACATTTAACATCATCCATATGCTAAATGTATTTTTGCGTCAAAATTTTCTTTTTTCTCATTATTTGAGCAACAACTTCGAATCTCTAGATTTCAAAAACAGATCGAGATATGGAATCAAGAAAAAAATGCGTCTACTTACTTCTCCGAAGTATTATTCAGGGATTTAGTCGATGTTGCTGTATTTTGAGATAAATTGGTGTTTTGTGAAAGAAGGGTTTTGGACGAACGCTGTGGGGACGTATCCTTATCGTTGTTATTAGGATTATTTTTCTTTTTCTTCTTTTCCTTTTTTTTCTCTCTTGCTTTCACATCGTTGCTGCTACAACTGCCCTGACTGTTTGCATCTATTCCACTGTCACCCTCTTCTCTATCGGGATCCTCCGGGCTTCTGTTTACAGGAGACGGCACGCTCTCCATTCTCTCGTCGCCGCCTTCATGTTCGCTGTCGTCTGCCCGATCACATTCCTCATCTGATTTCTTCCCGCTTTCTTCCTTATCTTCAAAAGCTGTCTCGCTCTTTTTGTACTCCTCATGAAGTTTACGTTTCTCCTCCTTTTTCTCGAGCTTCTTCTTTTTCTTTCTCTCTCGTCTTCGCGCGGCAGCTGCTTTCTTCGATTCTTCTCTCGTTTTTTCCATATCGAGTTCCTCCAACAGTATAGTGGCGTTCTTGTTTGCTTTAGCAGCTTGCGTCTCTTTGGCAGCTCTTATTACTTTCACGCACTCTTGACACTTTTCCAAAAGTTCCTTGTCGCTAACAGTCGCTATGTACCTCGTCATTTCTTGATCGCTTGGGAATTGCGTTACATGATTTACCATCCATTTAACCACTTTAATATGGCCCTTGCGAAACGCGGCCATTAGACAGGAAACCTAATCGTTATACAATATATTTTACATATATATTTTGTCTAACCTCAGAAAAAAATGATTACATAAATCTCTCGTCAAACAAATTATGTGTACCTTTCGATTATCCTGCGAGTCAATATCTGCACCTGCATGGAACAGTAAATCTACGACATTAAGATGCCCGCCGTTTGCAGCTAACCATAGTGGACTGTTCCCTTTCTTATTTTTTACTTCAACTTGGGTCCCCCTAAAAAACAAAATCTTCGTTATTGAGCCGTTATTTCATAATGTGGGACATGATGTAGCGACAAATTACCTCGATAATAAGAGTTCTACGAAACGGCAGTGTCCTTTATCAGCGGCAATAGTGAGGGCAGTATCACGGGATGATGGGACAGGCGTCGCATTAACGTCCGCGCCTTTGGTAAGTAGCACACGCCCAACTTCGACATATCCACCACTAGCGGCTTCCATCAATGGCGTTAGACCAGTCTTCATTAAAAAAAAAGTTGTTACTTCGCGTTATAGAAAAATCACATGCAACGCTTAAATGTTAAATATATTACCTTGGCTCGATGTTCAACATTGGCTTTTCGATCAAGAAGAAGGCTAACAACCTCGTGTCTTCCTTGAAAGCACGCAAGTGTCAATGCTGTGTTACGGTTTGTCTCAATTTGGGCATTAATATCACTGCCCATATCCAATAGCAATTTAACTGCCGCTGTACATAAAAATATTACATATTTTTTAGTACTTCTGTCACGATAAATTAGTCTTTGTACAGCAAATTGAAATCTATTATTGTTAAGTATTATGATTAAATAATTTAAAACTTTCATTTCTTACCGGTGTGACCATTCATAGCAGCCAACATTAGTGGAGATATGCCTAATTTTGAACCTGTACGTGAATTAATTTCGGCACCGTGGCTGAGTAGAAGCTTTATTATGTTCACGTAACCACCTGATGCAGCCAGACTCAAGGGAGTATAATCTGACACGTTGCGATGTTCTTTGTTTGCGCCGCGATTGAGCAGAAGCTCAACTACCTCATATCTGCCTCCGCTGCATGCGAGAGACAGTGGCGTATCCTTGGTACGTTCAGATTGTGCTTCTATGTCAGCTCCATGATTGAGTAGAATCTCGACTACTTTCTGATGACCGGCCGTAGCGGCCAAAATAAGTGGCGTAAATCCTTTCTTATCCCTATGTTCTATAAAAAAAAGAAAATTATACGTGAGTTTATTCGCTTAAAAAGTTTCTCTATATTTTACAATGTACATGACAATTATTTCTTATATATAGTATTAAATAAAATCAAGTGTATTAAATTCGATATATTTAATTCAGCCGCGTATCAATAAACACCACACAATGTATATGCATTGCAATGTTTCACCTACCTATATCTGCACCGCGACTCAGAAGAAGTTCCACAAGATCTTCATGTCCTCCCGCACAAGCTAAGGTTAATGCAGTGTCGTGATTGCTGTCGGTTTCTGAATCAACATCCATACATGAGAACGGAGCGGGTGGAACTTGGTTGGACGCATATCCTCCGACCGTTGGGACACCTGTTATATATTGGTCAATGCGATGAGAACATTCTTAGAAGTTTATTTTGGACATCATCGTGCTACCAGTGAGATTACGGAAACAACAGCATTGTATAATTCTCACCTGTCGCTGGATCTAACTGATAATTTTGCGCAGGAAAATTAGGAGTTTGTTGAGCATTGGCAGTTTGTTGTTGCTGGCAAGATTGTTGTTGAGACAGGAGAGGATATCTGGCCTTCTTGCCTTTGCCGGTTGTCGGTGCTGTATACACTTGTTTCTTATCGGAGGTAGCAACGTTCGCAGTTGTTGTGGTAGCGGGTGCTTGGGTTTGGGTAGCAACTTGAACTTGATTGGTGCTGCAAGTTGTAGATTGCACATAACTGCTGGATTGATGAGGAGGTATACTATCTATTATTCCCGTTGCGCCGCTCACAGCTGGTAATGTTTGTGTAGGAAACGCTGGTAATGAGAAAGTTAAAGCACATAAAAAAAATTATCTACTATTACGAGAACTCAATAATAATAGTCGCGCTAAAGGTACGTTTGATAACTTACTTATTTGAGAGGACTGAAGCAATAATTGGGGTTGGAAAGTATCGCTACTAATATGCTGCATACATTCGCGAAAATGTATACTACCCTGACGGAAGCCTTCTTCGAAAGCTCTCAGACGATTCTTCAGCGTCGGGTTTTGCAAGGATTGCGTACTTGTTAGTTGTAAGCCCGTTGATATGTCTGCCTCTATTTGAACGCCAGCGCTGGTCACTTGCAATGACGGTAAGGCCGGTAAAGAAACCGAAGGTACTGACAGCACAGGAGTAAAATACTCTTGGGACGCGTGAGGACTTCCGCTTTGCTGAACTATTTGAGTAGTATGCAAATGTTGTTGCTGTTGTTGTTCCTTATTATTCGATACATCCAATCTTTTCAACTCAAGCTTTTCTTGATCTTCGGTTGCTATACAGAAATGAAATAATGTCAAATTATTTTTGCTAATAATTTTGATTTCTTCTCAAGTTTTAAGAAAAAAAATATTTACTGTCAACTGCATCATCGAAACTAATGGAACGAAAAATTTCAAACGCATCGTCGATAGGAATATCCGTGCCGTCCTCTAATTTCAACACTCTTTCGTTAGGGGAGAAGGTTTTAGATTTCTGAGCGCCAGTAAAAAAAGCGCAAGCGCTTTCTCTGTACTTTCGCGTTAACTCAGGATCCGTTTGCTCGGGAAGATTTTCTTGCGCCGTCTGCTGTTAAAAAATGTTTTTTTAAATGTACGTTTAGATGTTTTAATATGAAAATAATGATAGCTAATTATTTAACAACATAGTTACCTGGCTGTGCAAATGATGATGCGTAGGATGCAAGTGCGACATCAATTGAGTGGGCATGAGTATGCTACCCGTGCTATTAGCGACTATGTTGGTTTGCTGTTGTGAATGAGTTTGTTGGTGAGATTGTTGCGGTTGCGATTGTGGCTGCTGCGACTGCTGTTGTATCTATATCAAAAGAATAAATTCATTGGAAAAAACGGTCTACACGCGTGTGTTAAATTCAATTATTGTCTCGCACGCAGAAAATTTTTAAAGCCAAAATAAGATATAAAGATGAAAATAGAAGTCTACCTGCACTTGATCCAACTGGAGTTGCAATTGCTGGTTGAGTTGCTGCAGCTGCTGAACCTGTTGCACTTGATAGGAAGGATGTTGGCGTTGCTTCTGCTGGTATTGTTGGTGAAGTCCAGCCATTATAGTCGCTTGTGTCTGTTGCAATTTCGCCATCCCCATGCTAGATGTAGCTTTCCGTACGTTCTTTCCTTCCTTCTTGGATACAGGCTTAGCCTTCGGGCGATCGCTTATAGCAGTATTTTGACTGACGTCGCTGCTCGCAGTAATAGGCGATTGGGAAACGGCTATAACGGTTGGAGGGGTAGAAATGCTCGGCGGACTTGGCGTGGTTGTTGAAGAAGTAGCACTAATAAGTGATACAGCGGTAGTAGTTGTAACAGGTAACGGAGCAAGAGACAGGGGCGGCGAGGCAGGAAATGTATTTGTAGCAAACGTTTCCGTCGCGGTTGGAACCACGGAAAGCGTTTTCTGGAACTGTGCAGCTTGCATCCCCATTATTTTACCATCGAGGTAAGCACTGCACACTAACGCCGCGTCGTTAGTCCCTTGATACGTCAATGAACCGCCAGACATACCCGTTGTATTGCAAACTAAACCTTTCAAGTAAAATAATCACGTTGAAAATATTTGCATAAACATCTAATTTTAATGTAAATGCATATTTCGATATAGTGAAGTTTAAAAAAAATACCATGAGGAGATGTTGACTGAGCTGGCAAGTCAATATTTAGCATGCCCGGTAATAATGCCTCCGTCTCACTAGGATCTTGTTGTTGCTGTTGAGATTGATTTATAATTGAATTCCGCGGACCAGAAAACAAATGTCCTGCACCTTTAATTTGTAGTTCTCGTTCTACCCTCTGAAAGATATAATTTCGTGATTTTTCAAAAAGACAAAGACGCATAAAGTATAATAAAATTATTTTTTAAAAACGAGCTATATATCAAATATTTGAATATTTTTTGTATATTTGCATTTTGTGCATCACATGTATAAAAAATTATAAGAAGTCTTAGATTGATGTAAATGCTGCTGTCAATTAAGAATTCTTACACTCTTTTGTAAGAGTGTATCGAGGAATTTTATCGAAAATTAATAATATGACAAAGGACGTACTTGTAATTCCTCAAGTATTTGTTGCTTATGAAGGATTTGCTCTTGTCTAGTTATAGTTTTCCGACTTTCGCTGACATGTATCACTTGCGTTGACGCTGCTGGCGTCGGACTAAGACTAATATTAGGTTCTGACAAACTTGTAAAACCCCCACTGCCTTTATCAAGAATATTGGTATCGTCCTTGGTAGTAGTGGTTAATTCTCCTGCGGGTTGCGAACGAACTTGTTGCGCTTCGGCAGAAGTAAGGCTCATATCGGGCATCATAGTCACTGATCGATTCTTTCTCAATAACGACTTTTGCGTATTGTGTTTGGGTTGGAGATTTTGCGCTTGTTGTTGCTCGGCGGTTTGTTGTTGCTGCTGCTGCTGCTGTTGCGGATGTTGCTGTGGTTGCGTAGATGTTTGCTGGGGGTGAGGTACATGTTGCTGATGACTTATATGCTGCTGTGGCTGCTGTTGCGGCTGTTGTGGTTGAGGTTGTGGTTGCGGCTGTTGCTGTTGTTGCGGCGGCGGTTGCTGCTGTTGTTGCTGCTGCGGTAATAACATGGGCGCAGGTGCAGCACTATGAGGAGCATTCATCATAATGCTATGAGGATAGTCCAACAATAGTTGGACAACAGGAGTATGACCCCCTTTTGCTGCTTCTATTAGCATAGTGGAGTTATCCTGTAATTTATTTTATTAGGTTATATATTGATATATCAATGTCTTGAAAAAATGATATAGACAATATTAAGATACTTCATGAATATTACACGAAATAAATTGGAAAATTTGATATATATGACGCAATGTGTTAGCCTTATTGATATTACGTTTATACCAAATCTTTTGTAAGCGCACATTTAAAAGCATATATACAATAAATTGATATAAGTAGATTAGAAATGTATGATCATAAAAAATAAAAATATAGATTTTTACTTGTTCAAGGTATAAGGATCTTACTTTTAGCTTATGAAATGGATTCGCAGATTGTGCGAGCAGCAGCTCGACCACTGCAAGATGACCACCAGCGCATGCCAACGAAAGTGGTGTATGATCATTATTTGTTGTTTGTCGATTGACATCGGCGCGCTTCGAGATGAGGAATTGAACTGTACACAAATGGCCCGCTCTACAAGCTTTCATCAGTGGAGTTCTACCTCCTTCTGATTCATGTTCCTTAAATACAATGAATTGATATAAATAACTCAAACAAAGATAAAATTTAAACACAAAACAATACAGAAATAAAAAATATATACATAAAAATAAATAAAAATAAAGTAAATTTACAAGTTAAGTATTAGAAACATAAAAAAAGGCGTACTAGATCAGCGCCAAATTGTAATAAAAGGTCAGCAACATCGGTGTGACCATTCTCGCACGCGTATGTCAATGCCGTATCTCCCGTCTGCGTTTGAGCGTGAACATCCGCTGCAGATTCCAATAAATATCGGACAAGATCTAAGTGTCCCTCTTGCGCAGCCTCCATCAGAGGAGTGGATGCGCCCAGTTCGATATCAGCTCCCGCTTTGATTAAAAAATCGGCAACTTCCAGGAAACCGCCGCAACAAGCCAAGGTAAGCGCCGTTTCCTGAGTTTCCTCAGTTTGGGCGTTGATGTTCGCACCTTTTTGTTAATTACATCCATATTATACTCGTTTACATTCGATTTTGTTTAATTCAACTGTTCGACTGTTCCAAACATTATGTACCTTGACTCAAAAGTAAAGCGACCATTTCTTCATGACCCTCGCGCGCTGCTTCCATCAATGGCGTATAACCCTCGTCGTTAACTTCCTCAATGTTTGCTCCACGCTCGATCAGAAGCATAGCTAAGTCCACATGACCTCCGCAGGCGGCTAATGTTAATGGCGACTCAAAACTGTCCGTTGGCATATTTACTTGGGCACCTGAATCTAAAAGTAAACGAGCAACTTCCACGTGACCATCCATTGAGGCTTCCATAAGAGCGGTATGCATCTCATCGGTTTTATGTTCCTGTAAAAATGTGCAGAAATACCAATATTTGTAAAATTATTATAAATATTAAAATTATTAAATATCAATATTTTATTTAAGACTAGTCACGTTAAACGAATCACAGACTACATCTTTTCCATATGGTCCCTTGCCACGATTCTTATCGGAACCGTTTCTTTTAACTGCATTAGAACTGATTGGACGAAGCGCTACCCACGTGATGTCAAACGAATAAATATATGGAGAAACCTGCTAGGTCAACCAATTGGTGCGTCACTCGGTAAATCAAAACGCTAACAATAAAGCATAGCCAATCAGATTCACTGTCTCGCCCTTTTCTCTTGCCCCTTAAAAATCTTACAAAGCAGATAGCTTTCGGCTAATCGTAGGAGTGGATAGAAAAATTGCGTTTTTTTCTTTTCCAAAACTGAAAGGAAGATTCAGCAACTTCTCTATCCAAGTGTTCATTTGCAACGTGGCAGTACAGTTGTTTTCCCAATATGGTCATTATATTATCTTTATCTACCAAAGGATAAAATCATCATTGTTACCTGATCCGCACCAGCTTCCAGTAAGAAGCGGACCATCTCTAAATGTCCCTTATAGCAGGCCAATGTTAATGCGGACTCTTTAAATTCATTGGAATGAGTATTGATGCCGGCCCCATGTTCAAGTAAGATCTTGGCGACTTGAACATGTCCGGCGCTCGCCGCTTCCATCAGAGGTGTATGACCGTTCTCATTGTGATCCTCAACATTGGCCCCGTTGTCCAGTAAGACACGTACAACATTTTCGTGTCCACCGGCGCATCCATACATGAGAGGCGTGTTACCTTTGGTCAATACAAATACATTTGGAATAATATTATCGGCTGAAGTAACCTCAACAATATTTACCTATGGCGATAAGAAGCTTAACGCGTCGTTAACTTTACGGTTAACGATGCGTTTAAAATAAACGAAATTGACGAATAATTTTACCTGATGTAGACTGAGCGTTGACATCGGCCCCATGAGCAATCAGCAAAGTTACGATATCTACATGCCCTGCACTAGCAGCTTCCATCAAAGGGGTGCAGTCCCCCTTGATGCCACGGTCTTCTACGTTAGCATTCATTGCCAAAAGTACCTGTTTCATAGAAAAAAGCAGTGACAGATAAATTTCATCGGTCTACGAAATTAATTTCGAATAAATTATCTTACATTACAATTGTACAATTATAATGCCAACTTCATGTCCATGATTAACATGACAGTTTGATAAACAAGAAAAAAAAGTTGAAGGAGAGTAATGTTTTAAAAGAATTTTTCTAAGCAAAAAGATACATTTCTTGTGATTTATCTAATGTTAATTAAAGTAACCAAAAATTGATAAATTTCAGCTAATTAAAATTAATTTTCAAGTATCATTGTCTGCGGTTACACAAGAACATTTAGCTGGAAGTAAATAAATATATCATAGAAATAGTCTTCTGGCTGTAAAGCTAAACTAGAACTTACTTTATTTTACTTTCAAGATGAAGTAGCAATTATGTATCATTATAATAATAATTCTAACAACTCTAATGCCTGAGTGACTGTAATAACGAATGTAATATAAATAAATCTGAATTGAGTGTTTGAACATTATTAGACGCATGCTAACACAGAAATCATTTTATTCTTACAACTCACACTTCTGCAACGCACATAATATGAAAACGTAACACCACTGACTAATGCGTTCGATATTATTTATTTTCTGATCTTTTTGCATAACGAGAATTACTGTACCAATGTATTATTACAGTCATTCAAACTTAACCATCAATATCATTTGCAACTAAACGTCTGCACAAATACAGTGAAGACAATATTACATGTACAAAGTAAAAAAATGCACACCAAAAATTAACAAAACGACAAAGGAGGAGAGACAGCATTTAATACCAAACACACGCACACATACAAACATAACACACAGCAACAATTTTATGAAAGATACTATGGAATATTCTTCATAACAGAAAGTTTTTCCGCAGAAAAAATTTGAACATAATTTATATGAGATCAAGTCTACGAGAGATTCCATAATCACGTTTATCACACATACATACACACGCACACACAAATACACAAACATATACATAAAATAATGATTACATGTTAAACGTGTGAACCGGAAATATTTTATCCACACGCATAACAATCATCCTGTGCACCTTAACGAAACATCTAGCAAAACTTCGTACACGGTTCCTGTATCAGGATCGATGTGGAATTGGAACTTTTGAAACTTATGGGAAAAGGTGTACGACTGTGATTTTGACCAAACCTGAGCAAGTTCGTAGTAACCAGCTGAGCAAGCCAGTGAGAGCAAACTTTCCCCTTCCTCGGTAGTCTCGTGGACGCTTCGGCCCTCCGTTAACAATTTCCGAACGGTACCGACGTCTCCGTCGGTGCACGCCTCGACGAGAGAGCGCTTTTCGTTCGGGGTACGTGGATTGTCACTGCGCATACGTGTTAATGCTGCCGCAGCCTCGTCCAGCGCACAAGAAACACTCGATGTTAAGCGACGGAGCACCTCGTGGTCGGGCAAGTGTTTCCCATCACCCGACGATAGTTTCCCGATGCCGGCCGCTTCGAGAAGTGCCTCGAGACGCGCCTGAGTCTCAGGATCCACCGAGCGCTCGGGATCCTCGGGAGTCAATAGGAATTTCGACGACTCGGGATGATCCTCGTCCAATTCAACCTGATCGATCGCAAAGCACTCCACCTACAATGAGATATCCGTCGGTAAAGCCGAGTATGTATGCGTAACAATATAAAGAAAAAAAAAAGAACACGGAAGAATCGGATAAAAAAAGTCAGCCGTGCTATTTTACACTCCGTCTATCTATCATCGATCCCGCACCCGTCCGCGATTGTACGTTCCACGCTCTATTTGTCTACGTCATCGGCATCCAACAAAGGCACGTCGCGAACGCGGAGATCCTAGGAAATCGATCGAGAGATCAGAGCGAAGATCGGAACGGGAGATACCTCTCGTCGGGGGGACGAGGGTCCCTCGGCGGCGCGACCGGACGTGCCCGTCCGTGCTCGCGTTTCGCGTTATCGCGTAGCCGCGACC
The DNA here is from genome assembly GCA_003063815.1 of Aphaenogaster rudis. Lineage (NCBI taxonomy): Eukaryota > Metazoa > Arthropoda > Insecta > Hymenoptera > Formicidae > Aphaenogaster > Aphaenogaster rudis. The sequence goes on along the minus strand of NJRL01000003.1, from coordinate 1,507,503 downwards.
GCGAGACAATAAACGTAAATCGGGAACGCCGGGTGAAAGTATAATTGTGTTTTCTAGGCGAGCAGCGGCCGCGGCGGCGGTGGTGGCGGCGGCGGCTACGACGATAAGTGACGTTACAACGAGCGCTTAAACGCGCTCGGCGATGCGCGCGGCCGTTCCTCCCGCGGAGGAGGAGCGGCCCCGCGATGACGATGACGGTGACGATGACGACGACACTGACACTTCCACGACCTATGGCATCTCCCGTACAAATGCTCGCATGCGATACCTACGCGGCGCGTCGACGAGCCATGCGTCGTTCTTCCGTTTCTCGACCTCTCTTCACCCCGCCTCGAGGCACGATCGTCCGAAGCAGCGCGAGGATAATCGGCCGACGTACATTCGCGTTGGGAGCGCGCTCGCGCTCACGCTCGTCGCTCTCGGGGCACACACGCGGACGGCGACGGGGGGCGACGGCGATCGAGATCGATGCCGACGGTTCTTTCCCTTCCACGTCGTCAGCGTGCGAGCGAACGGAACGTGGGAGACGCGCGACGAGCCGTCGCGGACGAGGAGTTCCGTGCGAGCGCCGTTGGACTTGGACACGGAATAATATGGTGGCTCGATGCTGTACACGGTCGCTTCCACGCGTGCATCGACCAGCGAGCGCCACGCGCGGACGACGACGACGCCGCCTCGTAGCGTACGCCGCGGGTAGACCGGCGGCCGTGCGAATTGCGATCACGAGCGAGCGAGCCAACGGAGGAGGTCGGCTCGGCGGACGGGGCTAATCGGCACCGCGAACTCGTGCGGGCACTCGCGAGCGAGAACGCGGAGTACTTGTGGGAAGCCCGCTAGGTGGCGCGCCCGGCGGCAGTGCGACGAACGCGCGGCGCACACTCGCTCACGCGGCACCGCGCGCATCCCACGTACGTACGTGCCGTACGGGGCCCACGCACACAGATGCGCGCGCACACGTGCGACACGCTCGCGCGTGGCGCGCGCGCGCCGCCAACGTGTGCGTGTGACACGCACACCCGCGCGGTGCACCGGGGTGCACGTGCGTCCGCGCGTCACCAGCGTATCCGTACGCGGTTTCCTCCGCGGCTAACGTCGCGCACAAGCGCGTCCACATGCGCATCCGCACGCGCGCGCGCGCGCGCACGCCTATGTATACGCACGTGTGTACGTAATGTGTGCGCGCGCACGTGCACAAGCCTGGCCCGAGCGCTTTAACCAGCATTGCGCGACACACACGCACACGTACACACATGCCAGTCATTCTTCTCCTCTTTCGCTCTTTCTCCTTCGCTCGCTCCTTCTCGCCGTCGCTCTCGCGCGGGGCACGGGGGACGCCAGGAAGGATGGGAACGGCATTCGAATACTGCACCTCGGTGGCCGCGATGCTCTCGTAGACATCAGAATGAAGGTGGAAGTCGTTGCGCGGCGCGCACGCTTGCACTATAGCGAGAGAAAGGAGTGGATGGAGGGAAAGGGGGAGGTGGGCAAGGGGGCGAGCAAAGAGATGGGAGGGAGGAGGATGGGAATTGCGTGAACGATTCGCGAGAGATGAAGTGGCGAGAGAAAAGAAAAACAGTCGGGAGAGCGACGAGAAGAGAGGTCGACGAGGCTCGAACGTCGGCGTCGTCGACGGCGGAGGACGGCTATTAGCGCATGCATATATCCCTCCGATGTTATATAACCCTTTCCCGACGTGCGAATTCCCCGCTGACGTTCCTCCTTTCTTTCCTCCCTGCTTGCCCTCGTCCCTTCGTCACTCCGCGACGAGGCTACGGCGAGATTGGCCATCTACGTGCACGCACCTAGCCGGTATATATCTGGCGAAGCGAAGACCACCTGGTGGCTGATACGAAACCTAACGTCGGGCAACGAACACGGATAACGATAAACTCGAGATGGGTAAGGTGGGTGGGATGGGTGGCAGGAAAGGTGGATTGTGAGACAGAGGTAGGGAAGGCACGTTTCGACGTCTTCGCGCGATCGCGAACTCTTAGGGCGACCTCGACCAAGCTCCGATTGACTTACGTCCATTTCTGCACCAATGTAGATTAACTTTAATCTCGGTTTTATTTACTCTTTAGCTTCTTTTAATTCTTCTTTATCTTCTTTTAATTCTAAACTAGAAAAAGATAAAGAGTAATGTCAAACCGAAATTAAAGTTAATCTCCCTCGGTAGAAATGGATTTAATCGCTTAAAGCAAAATTTCCGACTGTTTAATACGTCGTTCTTATAATCTAATCTTTTTTGCTAAAAAAGGAATAATAATAACCACCCATATTAACGAAATAGTACGGTATTGCTTATAAGTTAATTACTGATCAAGTTAATTAGAGTTTAGTCGAGAGCTTATTCTTTTCTACCAATTCGATTAGTCCCGATCATAATTTGCTCAATCCCTTGTTGCTGTTTACACATTTGATTTAATAAAATTGATGTACTTATATCTACTGTGCAAAAAAAGAATGTGCAGAATCAAATACGTTTACACACAGAAAAAAAATGCTGTTGCTTCAATTAAAGTCTACGTCACGGGCTGCCACAAATATAAATAGTTCATTCAATTGTATTATGATTGGACCAAATATCTAGATTATTCTTTTAATAATGTAAATATTTGGTCCAATCATAATACAATTGAATGAGCTATTTATGTTTGTGGCAGCCTGTGACGTAGACTTTAATTGAAGCAACATTTTTTTTCAGTGCAGATTCATTTACTTCACTGCAAATACATATATATATATATATGTATTCACTATATATATATATAGTGAAATGTAGAAAAACAAATAGGGGGGGCAATTGAGCAAATAGGCCTGTAAATGTAATCGACTTTGCAACAATGTTTTTACACAGAGACATAAATACAATGATTATATATGTATGTACGTATGTATACATAGGCCTTGACAAGAGAGAGGAGGACGAAACAAAGTCTAGAAACTGCAACTAAAACCGATGTTACAATATTAGACAAGAAAGGAATAGCTTCAACTATACGGTAGCGAAGTCGACGTCGATAGAATTCATCTTGAATTCAGGGTAACTGCATCTATTGCCTAATTAATTTTAGCATGATTTCATAAAATTTTGTTAAAAACTTAGATATTAGAAAAAGAAATTTCAACGACAATTTAAATTGGACATTGTCGAAAGGTAACCATGAAGTTTCTTTAAACATTATTTAGAAGAAAGAAAAAATTTGATTAAAGAAATCGGTTATTAAAAAAGCTGCGAGGTTTCAAAGATCCCTGTTATATTGCAAAATTAAGTACTAATTAAGTGTTTGAACTTAACTTCCGTTTGGCAAGAAATTAGATTAATAGTGGAAAGGGGAAAGGGTGGACTTACGCGCGTTAAGCTGCTCCCCATACAAAAAAAATATACAATGAATAAGAATACTCGCCTATTAATGTACCGTTAAGATCTCGAACTAGGCAGAACGAGCACCTTTGATATCTTAACGTTACATTAATAAATAAATCAATATCAAATACATAGGAGCATCTAATTTTTTTAACACGATATTTTTAACTTCTATAAGCTGGCTGCGTGGCTGATATCTAAGCACAAGTTCCTACAAACCAAAATAAACATCTAATTCGTCGATTTGATATCTTAATGTTATGCTAACAGACGAGTATTTCGATAAGACCAATGGCATATACAAAAACATAAGCAGTAAGACGTAAGCAATAAGGAAATCGACATTTTTTTATTTGCTACTGTTTACGTTATTGTCTTACCTGCGATTGATCAATTTACTTACTGCTTACGTCTCATTGTTTATGTTTTTGTATGTATCACTGGCCTAAGGGTCTATCCAGACAAACTTGCAGAGAATAAATCATATCCATAGAAAAAATTATCCAATCACATGTCTAGCATAAAAATGTGCCTCCTTATATTAGACATATGATTGGATAACTTTTTCTATGATTTATTCTATGCAAGTTTATTTGGACAGACTCTAATACAAGAGAACCTAACCTGACGTTTTACTATGGGTGCTTTCCATTTAGTGACACAAAGTCAACACAAGTGTCGTTCTGTCTTTGTTACTTATTGAATGCCAAGAAAGATAGAACGAAGTTTGTGTCGACTTGTGCCACTAAATAGAAAGCACCCTATGACTTGTCTCTTACAGATTAGATAACCAGACGGTTAAATTTGAAAAAAAAAACTCTAATATACTTTCAACATATTTTAATAGTTTCTTAGAGCATCTAATTCTAGCGTGTTCATTTCTGCAATTTGTATATTGGAATATTTATTTTTTCATGCAAAAGGGGAGGCCAACTTAACGTTATGTTAGCCTTCTCCCATTGTGTAATTTTCTGCCAAACATTTTGAATGTCTAATTCTTGACTTTAACATCTAATTAGCACTTAATTTTGCAATGTTAGAATCTATCTAACGTGGAGCTGTTAATTTAATGGGGAATGAAAAAATATTTACAAGTTCAACTAGAGAGATGTTAGCACTGGAAAAAGTCACAATTGAAAAATTGGACTTAATTCAAGTACAAGTAAATAACATTAATTCGATGACTCTACAGGCTACAATCCTTTCGAACTATGGATGAACATGAAATATTACTAGGATCGACCCTTGAGATTAATCTTGGTATTATCGGGCATTAAACGCGATTGCAGAATAGAGTGCGTGATAATCTGCGTTAAGTAAATTCCGATTAGTGACTATGATTTTTAGGTTATAATCCTAGCGCAAGTAGAAAAAAAGCAAAGAGTTAGCAAGGTTAGCGTTAGTCGAGAGTGGTTTGAAGTGCGCTAAGATCGTACTTGGAACGAATAACTCTAGATCAACGATTCGATGCTTCCTTTTTCTTTCTAGGATATGATCGTGCCTACGATGCATAGAAAAGGAAACGGGGCTAGAGCTAGCACTTGTGCAAGCAAACCTTAAATCCAATCGCACAGTATAGGTTAGTCGATTTCCAAGTAATAATTTCCTACCCGTTTCTGGGTTATAATTTACGCAACATGATAACGTAAAGAAAGAAAACTAGTTTTTTTGGAGTCAATGCTAATTCATATCAATGCGACTCACGACCTTAGTTGATTGGTGCTAATTTTTCTAAATTATCCTCAACTATCTGCGCCATAGACAAGAATGTAATGCAGAAAGAGACGGCGTTAATCAACCAGTTGGCTGTCATCGGTGCAACTTTGCCTCGTGACATATTCTTTCTCTTTTTTTTTTATCGAAGCGATTTACATCCGTTACGTCAAGTAGTGATTGCGCTCAGCAGAAAAAGCAGCTTTGCAACTGTTGTAAGATTCTTCAATATGATTAGTCCTTGCCTTTAGTTCCTCGCTGGATCTAAGTGTACAAACCAATCATATTAAAGAATCTTACAACAGTTGCAAAGCTGCTTTTTCTGCTGGACGCGGCCATTGACCCCGATCAAACGTTCGTATAGTTTCTCTGTAAAGTTGACATTTGGCAGAGAAAAACTGCGCGGCAAGAGTTGCCCTCGAGTCTGAGGATGACTGTGACTAAATTCCGATTAACTTATCAGGCAGAAGAGCTGTACTACTTTGTTGACATGGATAATAAACCTTTTGTCATTTAATACACGTAAAGGAAGATTAGATTAGAAGCGACGAGAGAGTGGTTATAGAAATTTTTTGCAGCGTGCATTTCTGTCGGTTAAATTTATCGCTGATTAAAATCCATTTCTAATATCTATTTCTACCAATGTAGATTAACTTTAATCTCGGTTTAACTTACTCTTTATCTTTTTATAATTTTTAGAATTAGAAAAAGATAAGGAGTAAATTAAACCGAGATTCAAGTTAATCTATATTGGTAGAAATAAACATAATGCAAATTGATTTTAATCTCGGTTTTAACTTACTCTTTTTTTTTCTAGATCGAAGATGGAGAGTAAGTTAAACCGAGATTAAAGTTAATCTGCATTGGTAGAAATGGACATAAGTCGGATCGAGGTCACCCTTAAAGATGGCTTTGTGTCGCGTAGCTTTTCCGTCAATTGTCAACCCGACACGGGTATACGAAACGCGAAATACCGATCTAGGGACAATACGTCACTGGGCTCTCGAGGCAGTTAAACCCGATTTTCATGAGTTTGTACATTCCGCCTGAAACTCGCCGCGAGTCGAGATTCGAGATTCTCCGTCGTGTGACGCACACGGAGGAATGCTTCGCAGTTGACTTCACGCGTGTCAAAACCCCTTCCCTCCCCGCGCACATTAAACGTCGCAATGGAACGGATTTTATAAAAATTTCAAATAGACCACACGGCGATATCGTACACTGATCGAATCACAGTCTGTTCTTCATGTCTGAAGAGATTTTAAAAAAATTACAAAAATCGGTTCACTGCACTTCCCGAGAAAGGTAGAAAAAGGTCGAAACACGTGATTTTTTACAGACCGCTTCTTGATGCTATTCGGCGTTGAAACTTCACATTCCTTGTAAATTCCTAGTGATTCATCTCCTTTTCTTTGTCTATTTCAAATCAAGGCTACAAGTAGAGAATCTTGCCTGATAACAAGTCAAATGAAAACTTAAAACAAATCTTTTTCAGTCTTCTTGATCATCCACTTTTAACCATTCAGAGAGAAAGCTACACTTTTTTTTAAAAGACGATTACGTCCATTTCTACCGATGTAAATTAACTTTAATCTTGGTTTACTCTGTACCTTTTTCTAGTTCCAAGAGTTAAGGCCCAGACACAATGGCCGCGTTCAGCAGAAAAAGCAGCTTTGCAACTGTTGTAAGATCCTTTAATATGATTGGTTCTTATCCTTGGTTCCTCCTGGATCTAAGTGTATAAACCAATCATATTAAAGAATTTTACAACAGTTGCAAAGCTGCTTTCTCTGCTGAACGCAGCCAATGCTAGGCAATAGCGATAGGAATAGAGAATAATTACAGGCAATAGATTTCAACCTATTAGAAACCATGTATCAACGCACGGTCATTAATACACGGTTTCTGATGGGTTGAAATCTATTGCCTGTGGTTATTCTCTGTTCCTATCGCTATCGCCTAGCATTGTGTCTGGACCTTTAGAAAGAGATAAAGAGTAAGTTAAACCGAGATTAAAGCCAATCTACATCGACAAAAATGGACAATGGACGTATCCAAAATTCATTTCGCTCAAAAATGTGTAGGAAACTGTGTACCTTTTTGAATAGATAGAATAGGAATTGAATTGATTGAACAGAGGGTCGATTGTGTATCACACAACTTGGTGAAAATTCCAAAAATGAGCGAATTGACTAGAATATTTATAAATTTCATTGGTCAACACCTAGGGGCCTATTCCGTATCCCTTAAAGGAGTGAAAATGCGAAGAGTGAGCGAATTCACTAGGTCTTGAGCAATTTCATTG
>NJRL01000003.1:1474659-1499797 GCA_003063815.1 Aphaenogaster rudis | reverse complement strand
CAATCGACCCCCAGGGAATTAATGTCTTGGGGATCGATTGTGTATCACAACTTGGTGAAAATTACAAGCACGAGCGAATTGACCAGAATATTTATAAATTTCTTTGGTCGAAACTTGGTGGATTCGCTTCACTTTCGCAATTTTCACTAAATTTTGGAATACGCAATCGATCCCTTGGCAATTTTCAAGCGCACCCACCCGCTCGACGAGACCTATATCTCGGCATGGCGACGACGGAGTCATAACCTCGTCGTTTTCCTCGCACGACTTGAATGTCCTCTTTCACGCGTACACACCAGATATATGCCAATGACACGCGCGAGCGTAGGCACATATACACGGGGGATCGCCGACAAATACCCGCGGACGGGTAACGGGCGTGTGTGGACGGGGAGCATGTATATTTTACACTCGCGCACACATGCACGCGCGCACGCACGCACACAGGTCCAACGTTCGCACGTAGATCGTTACGATCGATCCGGTGTAACGAGCGCGTGCACGCATAAATGTCGCCGACATCCTCGGCGCGGCACGGTGCACGCGAAAATGCGCGTTAATAGAGATAGGAAATACGTGCCGCAGGAAGCGCCAGCGGATGAAAAAGGAGAGAGACCCCGAGAGAGGTGAAGCGGAGAGAGACTGACTCGCGGGCGAGCGGCTCGGCGCCACTAATTCGAGAGATCGGGACTCGGCGCGTTCCTAGAACTGGCGAACGCGATCCGACGGAGATAGCGCGTATCCGCCCTGCGTGCGAGCGATGACGAGGACGACGGTTGTCAACGTCGTCGTCGTCGTCGTCGTCGACATTGGCGAGAGGACGACCGCGGGGGAGGGGAGGGCAGGAGGGAAGAAACGATGGCGAGCTGACGCCCGCGTAGAATAAAGTCTCGACGGAGAGGCCGCGAGGGGTTCCTCTCGTCGGAGAGGAGAGGAGAACCATTCGCTGGCGAGACGACGACGACTCGCAAAGACGATTCACCATTCGAGAAAACGCATGTACACGTATGCGCGTACACGAGCGTAGGCACAGTCCTCAACGCACACATACGTTCTCTCTTTTTCTCCGTCTCTCTCCCCCTACCACCTTCCTCACGCTCTCGCTCGCTCGCTCGTTCTCGCTCTTTCTCTCTCTCTCCTTCTCATTCCATCTTTCCGTCCCCCACCTTCTCTCTCTCACTCTCAACGTCCTGTCCCCGACACACCGTGCACACGGATAATCTTATCACGTTGCCTCGCTTTTAGGCGAGCCACTCTCTCGCGTTTAAGCGTTTACCTCGGAAACGCTGTCCTCCTCGCTCTCCGACGAATCTGTCATAAAGCGCGGCTGCAGCTCGGAGAAGGTTTCGGTCTCCGATTTCGTTGGGCTCGAATTCGAAGACTGGGGAGTCGACGACGTCTTCCCGGTGTCGTGGTGAACGCTCGCTGGTGGTGGTGCTGCTGCTGTTGCCGCTGCTACTGCCGCTGCTGCTGCTACTGCTGCTGCTGGTGCCGCTGCCGCCGCCGCCGCCGCTGCTGCTGACTGCTTCTCGTGGCTTTTCTGGCTATCCGAGGTCGTACCTTGTGCTACATTCTGCATCTTTACCCTCCAAATAAATCATATGACACACAGTTACCCCGCTGGTATAACCGTACCGCGGCGAAGCACACACCGTACACTCGATTCCCTCCGCGACTGTGCGACAATAGGGCTCTCGTCGAGCACGGTCGTCGTCATTCACGTAAGCTAATACCCGCCATTTTCACTATGGCCGACGACGGCGAGAGTCCCCAATACCCACCTCTCGCGGCTCGCCGCGGGCCGCACCGCAGTCGCACATCCGTCGGCGCCTGGCGATTCCGACACCCGACGAGCCGCGGCGTCACCGACACCGTCACGCGTGGCGCGTAACTTCAACCTTCGCAACGATCGCGACACCGCGTCTCCTCTCCTCTCCTCTCCGTTTCTCGCACGGCCGCTGTGATAGGAAAAAATAGAAAGGTGATTAAACTTTTGCCTATTTGCATAGGAAACTTTTACTGTAAAAGTAGAAAGCGTCTGTCGGCTGGGGGAAATGGGAATGGCAGCGGTGGGTTTTGTCGCTCTGACGCTCGAATGTCGCCTCAATTTGCGGCTTTAAAGGGGAGGATGCACTTGAAAATGAGGAAAATATTTATTTTTTAAACAATAATAAATGAGATTAATTTTTTTGGATAAAGTGAATTGTTTCCTGCACATATTAAAGAAGCAGAAAAGGATCTTTGGACGTTTATTTAGGGAAAAGAAGTTGAACGTGTTGTCCTCTCGTGGTCTGGATGATTAGAAGCGAATGACCAAGAAGATATTATAAAAATTTGTCTTTATCTTTTATTTGTCACCTGGCAGCATTCTCTTGTAGCATTGTTTTGAAATAGACAAAGGAGATTGTGAATAATTACAAGGGATGTGACACTGCAATGCTAAATTAAAATCTTTGAAGTACTCTTGTAAAAAATCGTGTTTTTTTTTATCTTTGTATCTTTTTCTTGGGAAGTATTGAATTTTTGTAATCTTTTTTTAATCTCTTCAGAAATGGGAGAGATTGACTATGACTTGATCGTTATATAGCAAACGTAATGTTCAGGACATGTCAATCATATAATAAATAAATTTGATTTTATTTGTAAACCGTTTTTACACTATTTAAAAACGTAGTATTGTTATAAATAAATTTTGTTACAATTCTGTTAAAAAAAAACATGAATTCAATTCATGATGAGAGCTACATCTTGATTTCAGCGAAGGTACCACGGTAATTCGCTATTTGCATATTGTTTATTTCTATTACACAAATGGTTCAATGTTTATTTCTATCGCAGAACATGGGATATTTAATTCAAACTTCGAGAGTACGTCGGGATGTAAAACTCCCATTTTTCCTATCACTTCACCATAACAGACAATTTCGGCGCATCGTTGAGGGAAAAACGCTGGGTCTGCAAAATATGAACAACAAATTCTTAGATCGCCTAATCTTATTTCATAAACAATCCTACAATTTCTACATTCTATATTTATGAAATGTTATTTGATCAAATACAGATATATTTTGAAAACAACCATGTATCTTACCGTCAGCTGCACGCAGATAATATCCATTTTTGTCTTTGTTATGGCTCCAGGGTACCTCTAATAGTAATAACACTCTGTCTACTAGGCCATGAATTATCTCGAAACCAGCCGATTTATTAGCATATACTGCGCATAAACGACGATTGTTGCGCGCCCCGACTTCCGCCGTATCGTCTCGCAATATAACGTCGGAAACTTCAAATAATTTATGCGGCAAAGGCATTTTTTTATTCGCAGATATCGTTTTAAGTAATCCCGGTAAGAGTGAAGTACGCGCAACCTGCAACAATTTATATTTATTAAAATGCAACATCATTTTACATTTTAGTTCAAATGATTACAATCTAAGATATAAAATATTTTATATTTTAGTTTTTTTTAGATAATTATAGTCGAGCTTTTAATATGCATTTTTAATATTCTTACTTTTCTTTCTTAACCATTTGAATTTTCGATAAATTTAATTTTTCTTTTTGCATTATTGTCTCACTACTTCATACTTGCTATTTGATTGGATATAGATTATGTATAAAATGTATCATAAATATCTTGTTCTTTATTCATTTTTTTTACTAAATCAATTATACGCGCAACGACATTCTTTATACTACATCATACGTATGTCGTTCGAATGAGTAGGAATTGCAGAAGTTAAAAATAGAACTGCTCAGTCCTGATTATGCGTTCCCAACAGTTTTAATGAAAATATGGAAACACAACTCATGTATTCTGTTTACCTGAAACTCCAAAGTTTTTGGATTGGATATGTGAACTGCTGGTACATCCTCTATCTTGTATCCCAATTTGTCCGCTACATCCTCACGCGAACACTGTAAAATAATTAAATGCAAATTAGAATGCGTTGTATCAAAGATAATATATTTTCAAACGTGAAAAAACTTTTTCGAAACATACCAAAGAGAAAGTCAGTGCTTCAGTGAATCCTGCTTGGGCTAATTCTATCCGTAGTTGGTCGGTAAGCTTGTTGAGTGGAAACTGTAATTCACACATATGTGAGTTATATATAAAATATATGAAATATATTCAATCATAAAATATTGACCTCTGCTGCGATCGTCGATGTATGTGGTATAGTTTTCTTTATTTCATTGTATCCATAGGCGATGGCGACATCTTCATAAATATCACAACGATGTATCACATCATGTCTCGTTGGTGGTATTTCTACCATTATTGTATCCGTCGTACCTTTCACCTTGGATTTTAGAGACATCCTTGACAATAAATCTGCAACCTGCCCTGACATTTGCCTGCAGACACAGACATCGCGAAAATGTTTTTAAATAATTATCTTGTCATCTGTAATCATTATTACACGCATGATGGAAAAGACTTGATTACATACTTGATACCAATGTAACTAGTCGCTTTATTATAATCAATTTCTTCTGTTCGATATTTTAATTCTGGATAATAGAAAGTTTGATTATCAGGATATACTACTTCCACAGTTTCGGCTGTATATTTCGTGCTGCAGTACTGACTGAAAGCACAGACTATAGTATCCACCACTATCTTCGCCTGCAGGTTATTTGTAATAACATGTAATAATTTGTAATAAAACATTTTGTATATTAATATTATTTGTTTTATATTTTTAAATCACATGGTTTTAGATATTGCTTCCAAATAAAAATATATAGATTAGGATTATACAATGTAAATACCTACGTACCTTTGTAAGATCAGTTGCTGTGCATTCAATAAAAATATTTTTTGTATTAAGGGTGATCTTTGAATGATCTCCATTAATGATAGGAGGGAGAGATAAAACAACTCCATTACTATCATATATCACAGGATAAACAGGACTGTCTTTTATGATGGGTAAATACTGTTTGAGCTGCGCGTGTGTCTGTAAACATTAAATTAGACATATAATTACAAATACATATAAATATCTTTTTTTATACATTTATAGATTTACAGAATTAACAAACATGATGAGGGAGATCGGACACTTACTGCATACAACTGCATGATTCCTTCTCCTGTATATTCTTCATTTTGATAAAGCGGTTTGAAGCGTATTTCTGATGGTGGTCTAGCATCATATAGAAATGGGCCTTTAATTGTATCCAAATCATGAGTACCAATAGAGACTAAACTGCGTTTTCTTCCTATATTCTGATGCAGTTTATCTTGAAGATCGATAAAACTATTGTAGGCTTCTTGCGTCAAGGTAACGTCTCTCAAAATTGCGGCAACTATATGTTCTCTTACTTTTAGGCACTAAAGCACAAGATTATTTAATGTTAAACAATATATAATTTTTTTAAAGCATTATACATACCTCTGGGGTCATTACAATCCTTTCCATTCCTGTCTTTGGTTTTATTGCCTTGTAACGTGGAATAGGTATCCTTTTTAGGAAAAAATTAATAAATTTTGTTAGATTTTAAATATAAAATTTAAGGATGAAATTCATTGTATTTAAACTATAAAAAGCATAAATTATGTAATATTTACTTGTTCAAGAATATAAGCAGTCCAGTAGTTAGACTCTCCAAGCATAAGAGATCATATCTGTTAGCAGGTATATCAATTTTGTAGATAATTTCTTCGGAGGCATCGACACCTTGGTCAGAACCTTGTTCTTTTGCTATCATTTGTTTTTCTGTTGTCTATTCACAAAAGATCAAATAATTATTCTTAAGTTTAATCTAAATTCGTAAATTGTTGGATGGTTAAAAGTTCAACACTTACTACTTCATCTAGCTCTAAACCGAACTTGAAGCACAACGTCTGGAACTCATCGTCGGCTAGAACAAAGTTTAAAAAGATAAAAGTTTAAGTCATGCAAGCATGCATATATAATATAATTACAACAGTTTATATATTTATAATATATAAACTAACTTCGTTAATACTATCTTATAACTTTACCAGAAAAGATATATGAGTTACAACTTACAATATGTTTTGCCCAACGCTTGGAACAGTAAGTCACGTTTTACTGCAATAGTTGGCATCTTTATACTACAGCAATCTCAACGTAATTAAGTAAACCCTCAATATTCCTATCGTTTTTTCTCACGAAAATGTCAGGTTTCTTGTTAATTCACCTGTAATTAACAGTTACAATGAACTTTTAGGTTAGGGGAATTATCATAACAGAGATTTTCCTCAGATTAATTGATTCCGAATCAATTATCGTATCATTCTCGGCTTGATTTGATAACTCTGATTATGATAACCAAATTGGTTTAATTACATTAGAAATCGTTATGTCAAAACGACGTGTCGTTTTACCTGTTACATCAGCCGGCACATGTCCACCAATGTCCACGTTAGAAACGCGATAAGCATGCAAAACGTGGGAGAAAGCAATACCGAGGACGCGAGACAAGAGGAATAATATCCGTCGATATCGCTAGATTTTGTCGGCTATATTTCTCGCGTCGATTCTCTTCCTTTATTTCCTCGTAAAGAGAAAACATATATTTATCTCGTGGCAAGTGTATAACGAAGTACCAAAAATGATTCCACAATTTCGTCGTTGAAGGTTAGCTTGCGCGGAAGTCACTGCGCATTGGAAATCGACGAATCTCAGAACGGGGCCTTTTTCAAATTTAAATAAATTGTAAATGAGATTCAGTTATCACAATTGATTGTAAAAAATAAGAAATTGGAAAGATGTGACTAACGCAAGTTGAGAATATACAGAATTTGTGTGTAGTTATATATTATTTATTTATTTTACTTTTTTTATTAACAATTGCAGTACTTTTTTGTATCGTGGTATATATATAAAAAGTTTATTGAAATATATACGCCTGTCCAAACATTACACATGAAAGAAAAGAAACGAACGCTTTACATAGAAAGGTATCAAAAGCTATTAAATCTATCGCATCGAAGTCGAGTTTATAAATAATACACAATTACAATACTTTTGTCGAAATATGAACAGTATTAATGTTTGTTTGTTCGTTCGGAGATATTCAGCTTTGTACGTCTGACAAAAGCGCAAATAATATTCGATTTAACTCAAAATACGTCTAATCTTTATTCATATCTATATAGATCTATATATATCTTGCTTAAGGTATAATATTGTACATGTTCTTGAAAAATTTCTAGATCATATATACATATACATATATATATACGTATGTATGTATATATGTGGATTATAGAGTTTACCTAGATACTAGACAGATGTCAAAGAATCTTTCTCCCGTAATACGTGCTGTTACAAAACTCCCAATACTTAGTTGAAATGCCACTTGTACTTCCAGTGTAAGCAACCGTTACATCAAACAGTTGTGCGAAGGAAATGGAAAATCTTTATAGATCTCGACGGTCTCTCATTTCAATTGATCAATGAGCTGATCATTCTAAAATACAAATCATACAAAATTATATAAAATAAGCAAGGGGATTAGACTAAATTTAAATAAAGTTTAGAGATGCAAGACATGAGAGAAGAGAACAACTTACCCATACAGATAATAGAAAAACGAAAGAAGGTAAAACGCTAACTTAATCCATCCTTCTCTGTGGTACATGGACAAGTCATAAGCATTCATTATGCTCGTAGGATCGTACAGGCCCGATTCTGTCATCAGAGGCCTGTTCATGTATCGCCACACATGATAGGCTATCAGTGGAATGTTGATAAACAGCGAGAAGTATTGCTCGCCGACCAGAAATAGAAGGTTGATCACAACGTGCAGTATGTATTCTGGTAGAACGAGCTGAAATCAAGGTGCAGTGATTAAATAAAAATTGTCAACTACAGGTAATAGGTCTGTTTTCTGTTCCTGAACTGCTGCACTAGTTCAGAGTTTATCTTTTTTACTTCACATTGGAAGGAAAAAGATAAACTCTGAACTAGTGCAGCAGTTCAGGAATAGAAAACAGACCCAATATCTCGATGAGCAAAATGTCACGATATGCTAACAGCTTGCCAGCAGATTCAAGCAGACTACTGTAGCAGATTAGCATCAAACTGCATTTGCTTTAAATCTGCCAGGGCCTGTTGAAATAATTGGACATCAGATTGCCAATAAAAACTGAACGGAAGCTGTCGGTTTGTAACCATTCAATTGAAATACATCATTTAGGACCGACTGTTCCAACTTCTTGGTAAGCTAACAGTTAAATTATAGTTTATCTTTGTCTAATTTGAAGGAGAAACAAAGAAGGACATATGATTTAACCATTAGTTAGCTTACCAAGAAATTGGAACAACCGGCCCTTAAACAGTTACGACATGCAAGTTCTGCTCGATTTCCACAGTCAATCTGCCATTGTATTATATTAACGGATTGTTATGTCTCTGCTGGCACTCTGCCAACAATATTTGTAGCAAATGCTCCGCAAAATTTGTCTCCGACATGTTTGGCTATCCGGGTGTTTGTTCGATACCCAGTACGCACATACATGTCTTACCGGATTTAAGTTGTTGCATTGATCGATCGGATTTTTGTACCCAGTCTTTAACTCATCGAACGTGATTACCTGAAAAGTTCAATAGTTATTAACCACATAATATATCGTCATGTAGCGATATATTGTTATCCGTTAAGGTTATAGCACAATTATATCACGGCGTGCCCCGTGGACTCTCAATGCCGTGAATTACTCGCGCGAAAAACGTACGTGGAATATCGCGAAGAATATTAGGAACGCGTCGCCGATCAACGCGACGATATACGAAAAAGCGGCCAGGTTGAACGCCATTCTGCACGTAGACAAGAGCCACCGACGAATCGCGCCGAGTCCGGTATCAAGTCGATCACGTGATAAACACGTATTATCTGATACGAAAATAAAGATGCAGCAACTTATTATTCGCGTTCTCTCGCTATCGATCAATCATTTGAATCGAATTGCAGATTAGATTTCATAACACTCTTTTTTTCTCACGTTTACGTTATATGAAGGTCTTGTATCAATCTAGACAGCCAACTTTGTGTTGCAGTGTCTGCTTACAAATTTTGTCGCCAGACCGTCAGCAGAAATATAATCCAGAATTTGTTGATGAAATATAATAGCAGATTAACTGCGAGAGAGAGAGAGAGAGAATCGAACAAAATTTGTCATTTCGTAACTAATGGAATGTGTCATTTGATTGATCAATTGACACTAATGGGATGTTATATTTTTATTTAATTTCAATTAGCGGAACACAATTTTAATGCAGAGTCCAATTGATGTTAATCTGCCGCAATATTCTGGTTGAATCCGCTGTTATCATACCGTTAACATTTTGCTAACCGGGTCCCCATGCCAGGCCGCGAGCAGCAAGCTGCCCCGGCCCCAGACACAGGAGCACCGTCCCACCGCCTCCCCCCCGCTCCGCTGGTCAAACCGGCACCATCACCACCATCGCCCTCCCTTTTTAAAAAGAAACAGATTTTTCAACTTACAAATCCTCTTCTTTTCATTTGGGGGAGACTGGGATATATAACTGCAGGAGACACGTTTGAAGTATTTTATTGCTTTCGAAAGCAATGTAAAAGTGTATTTACACTCATTGTCAGTTGTGTGAAGGATATGGAAACAATAAGTTATTTTCTTAAATCTATCTCTTGATCGCTGTACAAAGTTTTTAAAACGCAGCAGTTGTATGCATATCTATGAAAATAATTTAAACAGTTCTGGTAAGATCTGAACCGACGTAAGTATGATTAAGCAAATGCTGGGACTCTACTCTTGTCGCTGCCTCTTGATCGTCCCATCTCGAATTATAACTCGAAAGCATTTCCCTTTTGGGCCTCAACATGTGTCTGATATTACCGTAATGTATATCCAGTTCTTTAAAAGCGTTCAACAGGAATATGGCAATTATAACTACGAGAAAGCCACAAGAGGCACCCAGGATATCTTCCATACTCATTTTTGTCCATTCCCTGAATAGAATCGCGGATGCTATTATCACGAGAGTCGTAAAGAAGACGTAGTAAACTGGCGTCACGATAGATGTGTCGAACAAGTCGAGCGATTTGTTCAGATAATTCATCTGTATCATGATGCAAAGGATAACGCTAAATATGAAGACCCACGTTAGCCAATTGGCGAACGCGTTCTCTCTACCGGCGATAGTCTCCTTCAACGCCAGGCCCAAACCTTTGCAACTCATGACTGTCAAAGAGCCAACGGACGAGCACAGACAAATGTATACCAAGATATTTTGCTTGCCGTACGCTGGACCAAAGTGAAAGACGATTGATAAGGTAGACATTATTACAATTAAAACATACAACATATAACCCGGTTCTCTTATTTTGACAACCAGTTCGCTCAGACTGCTGACTTCCTCCTCTTTTGGGGAATGTAATACTATTATCGTGGAACCTAAGATACATAACAAGCAACCCATCTAAAAAAAACAAACAAATCGTAGCATTAATATCATAGAATATATGCTGTAAATTATTTTCGATATTAGGCCCTGCGCACGATGGAGAAATATTAGATATTAGGAATAGGAATTAAAATTTTAGAATTAGTTTCCTCAATGAATATTGAACGTAACGCACAATGGATATTAATAAAATATAAGACATAAATGTGTTATAAGAAACACAACATAACTTATTATTTATCTATAGTAATTTCATTGAGGAAACTGATTCTAAAACTCTGATTCCTATTCCTAATATCTAATATACCTCCATTATGCACAGGGCCTAAATCTCTGCCTAAAGATACAAGTATTTTTTACCTTTCCCAATAAATTTAGTTTTTCATTAAGATATTTGGATGCTAATACTGCTGATACTAGAACGCTTAAAGCGCCCAATGGTGTTACGAGCGATGCCGGTGCAAATGCATATGCGACAAAGTTCGCTGCTTCTCCTATACCCACTGTAACATTCGGTCTAAACGTTTTTATCGAGTATCATGAAAAATTACCTGCATCCAAGGCATTTGGAATCCTTTGGAATTTATACGTACTGGATAAAAGACCAGCCCACCATATCCATTCTTTTAAATAGCCAAAACCTCCAGAAGACGCACGCAGTCCGCCGTATTTCTGAAGTTGGATTAAAGCCTTCTTCTTTATGATAAAACTGGCACCTAAATTAGAATAACGAAGAAACAATTAATTTTTATACGTTGACTGTCGTTTCTTCCTAATATTTGACTTTTTTCTACAAAAGTAAGGTAAATAATGCTGGTATTATAGAATTAGATGTAAAACATTAATCGTTTATGTGTAAAATTCTGAACGAACCAATTTATTACGTCACTAACCTATAAAACCGCTAGAAAGAATTGCTAGTCCCAAGCCGATATAAAAATTCATCGTATCGTAATGCGTATCGTCGTTTGTCATTTCCGTGACAGAACTCATGTCTCACTCTGCCGAATGGATATTGATTTCCACTCAACTATATGCTTCCATTTTAGCCGATTACATTCGGCAAATTATCGATGACTACAAAATTATTCACACATTGTTATCGTAGATAAATACTTTTACATCTTTTGACACATCGTGTCACTCCCCTACCGCTTCTCTTTATTTTGCGCACCATCTGTTCTGTTTTCGCTGAAAAATGACAAGAGTCGATCGATTAATCGATGTTCGATTCAGTGGCGTAGCTAGAGAGGGGGAATTAAAAGGATAAATTCCCCTCCTCAGAAATTTTGGAACCAAATATGAAAATGAAAGGTTGAAAGCCGAGAGAGAAATGAAATGATAAATGCTTCAAGGTCTAAAAGAAAATGTCCTGAACGAATATTATTATCTTATTTTATTAAAAAGTTATGAGTTGTTCTGTGATTTTAATTTTTTAAAAATCCCCCCCGAAATAAAATCCTGGATACGCCCCAGGTTCGATTAATGCTTAAAAACTCGATTAGTTTTCTGATGTTTTCGTGTAGATTTTTTTAAATTTATTGTCAGTGCAGAGTTGTGCAAAGGAATTTGTTGAATTCACCGTTTGAATAATATGCAAACAAATTTTTAATCACTAGGGAGATAAATGTGTTCTTTAAATCAATTCAAAGAGGAATATAAGATCAATACAATATTGTTAATTTATAAGAATGAGAAAATGAGGAGTTCAATATACGGTATCGTCATTTATCGCAACTTTCCATATTTTTAATATTTTTATAATTAATTCCATACTTTACATATTTTTATAATTACTACCAAAGTTATAAATACATTTATGTTTTATAATTTAATTACTCTTCCTTTGCAATATGATTTATGATGGTTCACATTATATTTACATCGTATAAAAAATATTTAATATCCCAGATAGCACAGACGATCGTTATGAATTCATAAAGGATTCACTTTTTAAAATTCTTTATGAATTAGCGTAATTCTGTTCAAAATGAACTCAAAAAGAATTCCTTTCCAATAGTATTCTTATAGAGTACAAAAAGAATTCCTTTTGTATCTGGAAAAGGGCTCAGAATTGGTGACACAAAAATGAATTCTTTTTGAACCCTTACGAGTATTTTTAGAGCAGAAATGGGATGGACAAAGAATTCATTTCATAATTTGGGAATTCAAAAAGAATTCCTTTGAATTCTCTTTGCTATCTGGGATGTCTATGTAAACATAATCTTGAGATTCTTTACGGTGCATGTGTGTATCTGCTATAATCCGCTCATATTTTCCGTTTCAGAATATTGAATGCGCCATGTATACATTAACACGAAAATTGAAATACGTGAAGTAAAATATAATTAGAGATCACACACACAGGTAGGGAGAATGACATAAAAAATACATTACACAAAGACCTCGCCATTGTGAGTAAATAAATATATTTATATATTACACTTTCACACTTACAGTACACAGTTGTTGAAAAATATATGCAAATGTACGAGTACCTACATATGTGTATATTTACGAGTGTACATACGGATGTTTTCTCATAGCAAATTATTTCACAGTAAAGTATATATAAAGAGATTATTTTCATTATATTTAGGTATAAAATTTTATAACTACAAAACAACCATTTTCTTTTGTATAAACTGATCGTTATTGCATCACAATTAATATAACAAATAATTAATTTTCCGCTGTCGTGATTATCAAAGGTGCTCTTTCTATATAATTTACTCGTACGTGATTGAAATAAATTAGAATGAAATTTTCTGTAGTGACAAACTATTTTAACGCTTTGGTGTTGACTGTATTTTTATAAAAGAATATACTTCGTTTTAGAAGAGAATAATCTCGATCTGGTATCTGCTAGTAAAGAGGAAAAGTCGTCTAAATGGCATTTTAAATAAACGGACACATGTTTAAGGGCCGGTTGTTCCAACTTCTTGGTAAGCTAACTAATAGTTAAATCATATGTCTCTCTTTGTTTCTCCTCCGAATTAGACAAAGATGAACATATGATTTAACTATTAGTTAGCTTACCAAGAAGTTGGAACAATCAGTCCTAAATGTCATATATCTATCAATATAATTGAACATGGATGTAGGCATCAATATTAATATTTACTGCTGGACATCCAACGAGGAATTGAAGAAAAATATTTACCGCTTTCATAAAGAGATTTGATCGTAACGGACAAAAATCGAGATTATTTTCTCACAGGAGAGTATAGATATTTATAAATTTCTATTGCAATTTTCCTTTTAACAATATCGCAATACATCACTGTCGTAATTATTATTAAATTATATCGTATGGTCAGGCAATGCAATTTATCATATAATAATATCAAACGTAATTATATATATATATATATATATATATATATATATATAATTATTAATTCTAACGGAATAATACGTAACGACAGATTCACCACATGGAATAAGCTTGTTTCTGTAGTACTGATAAGTGGTAAGTGCATCGAGTGGCTATAATATATCATCATATACTCCGATATGTGATATAACTATATCGTATCGCATTATTATAGATGTTCAAACAAAGAACAAGTTAATACATCAAGTAGAATCATCGTACCATTATCGACACGTATGTATCTCAACTGTACATACACAGTAGTAGCTGGCGACATGTTTAACATGCAATATAATAAATCAGAAGCACATTTTGCACAAACACAGCATCGCGCGTTGCGCTCGTTACTTCCCGGTTTTTGTTTAGTTTTCTTTATTCACCTTTTCTTCCTTTACATACGGGAGAATCTGATTATCCGACAGAGTTGTCTTGTGTCTTTGGCACGCGAAAATGACTCTTAAAAAACTAACTAGTGTAAGGGTCATTTTCGCGCCGGAATCTAATTTTCAGCAAAAATAATGGCTTATTATTAATACCAAATTTTATTACGAGATTTATTCAATAAACTTGAGACTAGTATTATTACAAAAATTTATTAAATTTTCCATTTTATTAGTTAATAATAATAACTAATAATAAGTAAGACAATTATTCTCTCCCTTTTACTTTATTAATTAGCTTCAAATATTATTATAATATTCCTTCAAGAAACTTGATCAGCTAATTTTACTTTACAAAATGTAAAATATTAAACATTTCAGATCTTAATAATTAGCATAATTAGTTATTTAATAATAAGCATCAGAATCACTTTCATGCGCCAATGGCACGAGAATCTGTGCCTCAGTAAAATTAACAATCATCATCAGCAATATTTGTGAGAAGAAATTGCGAGTTCTGACTAATCGGAAATTTAATTGTTATACAAAGCCCGATCTTCGTTTTTCCTCTACTCCTTCTTTTCAATCAACATTTCGTATATGTATAACGAGAGTAATAATCAAAAAGAAAGAAATCGGCGGTGTGTGACTAAGTGCATACATAACGGATGGTCCTCACTGAAGCGATACCCTATATAAGAATAATTCTTATACATACGTGTGGGCGTGCGTGCGTGTGTGTGTGTGTGTACAGAAAAATAATTTTTGCATGTATGTAAGAGGTTTATTTTCCTAATAAAAATAAAGCTTTTTCCTTAATGAGAAATACGTAGAATTAATTCTCTTAAACAAGAAAATATTGTCAAAACTATTGTCTTAAAAAAATATAGGTATTTTCATATATGTTTATCTTATTATAAATATTTATATTTATTTCTTTATTAAAGAAAGTACTTAGAAATATCTTTATTTAAGAGAATAATTGTACTTCTTATTAAGAAAAAAATCTCGAATATTTTTTTTATAATCGTTCACTCGCGCATGCATTATATATTATAGTTATTATATACTGCACAAAAATCGGTAAAAAAATACACATACACACACGCGCGCGCATACACAAAATCTATAATAAAATTCATATAATAAACATTTTATCGCAATTATTATTACATAACGAACAAGAACGAATGAAATTGCACCAAATATTTTTATCTAGGCTAACTATAGAGAATCTACGCCGGTTGATACTTTGCCATAATTAATTAATTTCGCATGGTTATATCATGTCGAAGCCATACATAATCTTAATGATTTAAATCTCAATAAAAATTAACAATATCAATAATAAATCATAAGTCAAATAATAAAAATTTAATTAATAACAAAATAGTCGATTAAATTGCGAATATAATTTCTTTTCTTTACCATAACGTTTCTTTTAAAACAATCTTTCCAAAAGTAATTGCCACAGATATATAATGCTACATAAAATGATTGATAATGCTACATATGCAATCTCCAAAGAACAATTCTGAAAAAGCTTGAAACAACTTTGAAAAAGAATTAATACACTGATTTTTTAATTTTATTTAATAATTAATTTTTCTCGACTTTAGTTTTCGCGAAAAATAAATTTAACGACATACAATTTAATGGTATTTAAATTGCAAAAAAGATGAATGCGTTAGACTTTTAGTTTCTTTAACTTTTATAAAAAATTTTTTAAACAATTTCCAAAAACTGTTGGACACAAAGCAAGTAAAAAAAATTCAGTTGCACAAAATTAATGCATTAATTCTTATCGTAATCTTTTCTTTTTTAAAAAGATAGAAATTTAAATAACCCAATTTAAAAACAGCACATAATCTATCTCTATTACTCTTATATGAATTATCTTCAATTATACACAATACTAAAAAAAAGAAATGTATTAATTAACGCCAGATATAATCGTATATATATCACCGTTAAAAAGAAAAAACTCGAATTATCCATAGTTCTTTTGATAGAAAAAAAGACAACTTCGGAGTACATTATGTGTTCGGAGTATATTATCTGTTCGGAGTATATTATGTGTATGTGTCTGTGTGTATGTATACATGCATGTACGTATTCATATATGTATGTGTTCTCCTGAGGATTTATAAAGTGGAATCGATGAGACCCCGTCTATATAAAAAAAAATCTTACTTCCACTAAAACTGGAATTGTTTTTATCGCTCTTTGTCATTCTGTAAAAATAGAAAAAAAGAGACGATTCACAAATTGCTATTGCAACGATTTCTTAAAAAGGATAACTAGACTTTCATCCCTCGAGACGGCCCTCACAAGTTGCACCTCCATTTTTTTCCAAGTATACATTCTCAGCAGAATTTTGAAAAATTCATCTAATTGATAAAATTAATATTAATATTAGTAAATCAACATAAAGGTCATTACATTGCGTACTTGCAGCACGTAAATGTGATATATAATTTAATTTTGTTACAATAATTTATTAAATACCAGATTTTATTAATTAGACATAAGTACGGAGGCTCCTTTCTTCGTTTCTGACACAAAGAGAGGACTTGATTATTTCGAAAAGAAATTGTGAAATAAAATACCATCATGGATGCCGTCATCGAGCCGAGGAAGCAGTTTCGTTTTCCTTTCCGTCTTCGGAATATAGAAATTCTATAAATATAGCGTCCTTCAAAAGGAACGCGATTTCTTCTTTAGCACATGTATCTACAATATATGTATAAGCATATAATGTAATAATGTGTTGTTATTATCATCGCAGTGTAACCTTATCGATCAGGTCAAGCGCGATCAGCATTCTTTTCGAATGTATTATTCATTATATGAATATATATGATGTCGTATCATCAATAAAGAGTATACGAAATCTGCATATAATTAAATATGTTAATTAATATATTCTTCGCGCCCGTATATCCCGCAGAGTCATTGTTTATAAAACATTGACCGCGTGTTAAGCTACATTTTAACAAATCCCGTAAAAATAAATATATCTCTTTCATAAATTTTACTACCTCGCCTATTTATCTCTTCTTTAAATTAGAAAGAGACAATAGATCAATTGAAGAGATCAATCGAGAAGATTGTTAATTTGGAAATTAATGATTATATTTAATTTAATCGATTTACGTAAACGATAATCATGTTAAGTCTGGCGTTTTCCCTCAAACTCACGTAGTTATCTAGTCAAGTACTGTTTTGTCTCAATTGTTGTCTAATTTCAACAGTCCAGAACTGATGCACTTAACGCGGTTGATGACCATTATCCAGAATTATTGAAAATTGTACAATTTCTACAATCATGTGGTATTTTAATTAACGTGAAAAATACTCAAGAAAAGGTTTAGGTCTGTACGCCTGCTATACTGTATGTATTCTCTGACCTTCACATATCGAAGGAATTCTACTTACCCTCAATCAATATTAATTAAAGGAGATAGAAGCGGAGATTGATTTTGACATGTAAAAATACATATTTCCCGAAAAATGGATGAAAATGGAAAGAGCCAAAGAGAGGAAAGAAAGAAAAGGAGATTAGCATTCTATTATTTAGTCTTGGAGGTAGTGGTAGTGATGGTGTCCTCGCCTCCACTGGACCAATGCTTCTCCTGCTCACGCAGTTCAAATTCCCATCGCAGCTCCAACTCGCGCATATCGTTTGCTATCCCAGCCTCGTACGTGTCCTCCTGCACACACATTAATTAATCAATTAATTGATAAATCGAATCATTCTTGTTTACAATCATGTTAAATTTTATTATATTGGAATATTTATATAATTATATTCGTTCATATAAATAAAAATATATATATACATATAATGAAATTGACAATACCTAAAATCCTCAATAAAAATTAATAAACGAAAATATAATTGCGCTTTTATCACATATGACTTATTAATTTATAGGAATTAATTATACAATAATAATTAGGATAAGACTGTGATGGGTACAACACAATTTAAATCGAGAAAAGGCCAAGGAACATAGCGGATCTTATTGTTAGTGCTGAAATAATATTAATGTGTGATTTTTCTATAAACTGCGCGCCGTTACTATCGGTCTTCAAACGCAGCTCTTGAATATCACAATATTAAATTGATAATCAATTTAAAGATACTGATGCTAACACGCATCTATAAGATTCCCCCTCCCCATCCCAACTCGAATAATTATGGAATCAATTATATTACAAAACAAAATGATGTAGAGTGGTACGACTTACCTCCTCAGTTTTGTAGTCCGTATTGTACTCTTGATTTGATAACCAATCATTAGAGGATTGCTGAATCCAAGGAATGGTGGTAGTACCTGTACCACTACCGTATGGATTGCTCCAATTTCGTACATCTCTCTCTCTTTCTCTGATACCCGCTTCGATCATTCGCAATTCTTGCGTCAATCGTTCTCCCGCTGTGACGAAGGTAGCTCCTTGCGTAGCCAACTAAACATATACATATAGAATGTAAATTGAATATTTTTTTGCGTTTCTCAGAATCAAAACGTGATACATTACCTTCAAATCATTGAGTTTTTTCTCCAGATGTCTGAGTTGCTGCTTTACTTTCTGTGACTCCAAAATCAAACTGAAATATGTATATAACATATTCATAACGCATATTTATTTTTCATCATTGATAAACATAAGAATTATAGAAATATATGTTATAGTACTAACTCTTTTGACATACACTCCGATCTCGAGAATTGTGATAGTGATTCTGGTGCAATGATATTGCGGCCGAAAGCGACGTAATTGTCGCCGGTGAAACCGCTGTCACCATCACCACCAGGGCTGGTCGGCGTCATTGATTGTATCCCATTCAAGCCAACCGTTGCATATGCTGCAACAATAATTAATACCAAATTAATTAATAATATCAATATATTTTATTTATTAAAAATTCAATAATTCATGTATATGTATTATTATTTCTGTTGATGTATACTTATCGACAGAAATAATATTTTATACTTACGTTGATTGCCATAATACCAGGAGGTTACAGAGTTCGGAGTTCTGAATGGAGTAGACAGTGTAGGAATAGGGGTGGGGTCAACCCCTTCATTGTAGAGATGCTGCAGAGTCCCGTTGTAGGGAGATCTATTATTATATTATTATTATTATTAATTATTAATCATAATTAAATTAATAAAATTATAATTACAAAAATTATTAAAATTACAGATATAGATATAATTATTAGATCGATATGTCTACACATGTTATTTATTATCACCTTATCAGAGTTTTAGACAGTCTCGAGATCGGTCCCTGTTTGCTAACCGGCGGTAAGGAGGGAGATACGTCTAATGGTGACATAAAGGGACCGTCATCGTCGAGTAGGTGTGAAGCCGATGGTGGCGGCGGCGGTGGATCCATCCCGGATGAACAGCGGAAACTATTCGCAGTGGTCCATATCGAGTAATTATTAGGTGTAGTCAATAAATCACCCTCCTGCTGAAGATCATAATTCTAAGAAAAAATATATAATACATGTACAAAATATATAAAATATGCATATAATGTATAAAATAAATAATATAATAGATAATAAAATATATACAAGATATAAAAGATATGAATATAGTATAGTATATGACGAAGATATATAAAACAAAATATATAAGAAATATATATATATAATTTCTCATTTGTATATCTTTATATTGTTATTTATTTACTATTACGTGCATCATTTTAATTCGTGCGAAACATCCGAATGTAAAGAAAAATAATACGATCAGTCTTTTACCGTTTTCATCTGTGGTGATATTAGTTGCTGCTGCTGCTGCTGCTGCTGTTTGCCGACAATCATTTCCAGCTGATTTAGTATCTCCATCCTGCGTTGCAACAATACCGCCAACATAGTTTTTGCCATTGCCGTTCGCTGTTGCAAAATTATTTTTCATTGTTATTATTAAAATTATATTAAAACTACTAGTACAATCAATTGCCAGTTACATTAATAATAAATAAATATATATATATATATATTATTATCCATTAAAATTATATAATTATTAATTGAAATTAATAAGGCTATTCATCATAAAGTCGGCCTTAGATTTCTCTTATACCAACTTAAAAATTTATTATTGTGCCTTTTAAGTCCATCTTTTAATTTTCGAATATATAGAATAAGCAATCTGTGCATAAAGAAATTTTGTTTGGTTACTCTATAGTGAATCTGTTTTTATCTTTATTCATTTAATTTAACATATTTTAAATTTTGGCAAATTATTGATTATAAGAAAGCAAGCAATTTTCTCTCTAACTTTTTTTTCGTTTGTTACTTGATTTGCTGGTACAATTTGCGGGGTGTCCCACATCCCGAGATTTGTTGCGGTCGTCAATGAAGGTCCGTAATCGACAGTGGGAACGGGTCCTGGTGGCATTATGTAATGTCCGGAGCAATGGACGCCAGGAGGCCCACCGCTATCCATCATAGTTCCTCCCTTTACAGAGCACAGACTGAGGTGCGGTAAGTTTTGTGGAGGTGTAAGCGGCAGCATATAGGTCGATGTCAATGAATCAATCAAGTTATTTTCTAAGTTGGTTGAAACAGGTGTTGAATGTTGCACCATCGCTGTAGCAAATAAAGATTGTTCTATTTAAGTACATTTAAAATATCTTTTTTACTATTAAGAATACAAAAAAATTCTTAGATAATTAAAGATAATTAAAGATATTTCGAAAGAGACGTTTATAGTCACCATAACATTGTTCTATCATTTATTATATTAAATATAAATATTAACTATACTCACTATCTCTGTCGTGTGCTTTAGCAGAATGGTAAGCCGTTAAATCACCGTTTTGCTTGTTGAAAATCTTGTTATTCTTCTCACCTTTTGATTCCGTCTGATTTGAATTTGCTCTGACACTCAATTTGCGATTCTTCGATCTGTACCTATGCAAAAAAAAATCGAATCAACGAAAATCTTATTTGGAAAGAATATTGATATAATATGCAAACCATTGTAGCAATGAAATAGTTAAGTATAGTCTAATCATGAAAAATTAATTACTTGAATTTATTACCAATCTTCCCAAAATATAATTTGTAATAAAGCTTGCTATTTTTTATAATTATTTTGATGTCAATTCCTTTTTTCACACAATATTCCATATCTTTGATAATTTGTCTTGATAGATGGTTATATAAAATAAAATAAATAACTGCATAAAATAGTTACTTACTTATCAAGCTCGGTGTCGCTGTGAGCAAAAGTACAATTATTAGATCGTGGGCAAGTGCCGCGCAGGGCCAGATCTCTACACATGCTGACTTTGTATTTGCCGGTCGCTGAACCCGGACACGAGCCCCCACCGGACCCGCCACCTCCGCTATCCTGCGCCGCTGATTTCCGATTACTACCGCACGTGCCACCGCTTCCATGCTGTCGAACAAAGTCCACCAACGTAGCTACCACTATTCTTACGGCTTCTAGAGCCGCCCGACATTCGGCTAAGCTCGGTGGCTCTGTCTCTAAAAATAATAAAATTGTTATAAAAATATATCAGTAAAGAATACTTATTAATAAAAATATATTCAGGATTCTAAGAGTTTGAAGAGATCAAAGAACACTTTAATAATTATAAGTTTTAAAAATTAAAAAATTTATATATATAAATTTTGAATACACCCATACAGCGCATCTACATACCTGGACTGGGATCGATGGCAGCTAACAATTCCAACTGAGGCCTGAGACCGCTCAATTGTCCAGGATCGGGAGTACGTTGCAATGCTATCACAAGCTCCTGGACACTCTGAGCGAACGACTGTGGTGTCTGCAATTTATCAATAATGCTTTGCATATGAGATTTGTGAGCGGTATCGCCATAGAGCAGCGCCGACCATTGGTCAGGCGCAATGCGCAAGCCCGCTTCCGTGGCTATCTGCACAATTTGCGCATCATGCTCCCGCCTTAGAGCTTCGTAAGTGCGAAACTCTTCCTTTAATTGCATCAGCGACGAGTCGCCTTCACGCTTTGATACCTAATACAATAGGAAACGATGATTAATATAGTTATTAAAAGATTTTCTATATGTGATTGAGAGCGTCTGAATACTTTCATAATCTACTATATATTTACCTTAAAACAGCTCGCCCGGTATAGAAGCTGTACCACGTGTCCAATGCTGGTCTTACTAGCTTGAGGAAAATGCGGTTCTAGACGCTGTACTACGAACATTACCAACACCTTACGCGATAAAGCAGAGCCATCCTCCAAAGCCAATAGTACAAGCTTAAGAACCTCTTCTTGCATCGCTAAAAACAGTAATGAAAAAATACAAAAAGAATTATAGAAATAAAGATTTCAAAACAAATACAGCAAATAAAATATAAAATATCATAAGTTATTGACACCTTTGAGGCTTTAAATCGATTCTTCTATAGATCGATTTATAAAAAGGATGCAATTTTATTGTTTCCATTCTCATCCATTGTAAAATATGGCCTATTCAAATTGTATGATTCATCTTGTATAAGTAAAATTTACCTGGTCCAAGGAACTGACAACCACGGGCACGCACGGCCGCCCAGAGATTGGCACTGAGTTGTTGAGGGTTTTGATGCTGTAGTATAAGCTCTGTGACGGTGCGCTCACCGAGACTACGAGCAGCACGCAGTGCGCGTGCCCTACCCTCTGGTTCTACTAGTTGACAACCTAATAGCGTCACCAATTTGCGTTGCATAGGCCGTGACACTAACCCACCGCCCCCTCCTCCGCTCCCAATACCTATCGAACACATTTTATAATTATACAATAAAGACACTCAATTCATATATGCATACATATTTTAAATATAATTTAATAATATATTTAAAATACTCTATATAATTCATAATAAAACACAATAATCTTATAGCAAAATCTACTACAAAATACAATATCATATATAATATAATATTACATCATTTAATTCTTTGTATGTATATTTCTTACAAAATAGACTTTAATCTAATCTTTGTTATCTGTCAATAATTATTTATTTATAATTATATTTGATATTTTAAAATTGATATACTGGGTGCGTTCCACTTAACGACCGCAACGCTCGCGGGATCATTTCATCTTTGTTGTTCGTCTGAAGGTAAATGAAGACGGATAGTGCAAGCGGGCGTTGCGGTCGTTAAGTGGAACGCACCCACTGTGTATACCTGCGGTACTAGTAATTTGGCATGGTTTGAGATAAAGAGCAAGCTCCTCAATGCAACTCTTGGCTCTCAAGTAGTTAGCATGTTGGTCGATTGGCAAGAGCTTCTGGTAATTCTGCTGCTGATTGGATACAGATGCTGATGAAGCAACGGTGGGAATTGGATTGCCCAGTAATTGTAACAATGCCTCATTTAAAGGTAGTTTCTCGATGTCGGTATTAATAACACTCTGTGAAAAGGAAAAAGAAAGTAAATTAAAGGTTATAGAATTATAGGCATCATACATATATATGCTCAACATGCACACACATATATACATAAATATAAATATGGCATATATATATTTTTTGTATGCATATATTATTACCATATTCAGATACCTATTGTTACCTGATCAAAAGGGCACTGCTTGCGGTGTAGATTGGCCAAGCAAGCGCGACATATGGTGTGGCCACAGCCGAGTGATATGGGGCCTCGTACAGCCACGTCAAAGTCATGACAGCAGATTGGACATGACAAGAATTCAGTCCACTGTGGTGCCTGTATCGGCATTCTACAATAGAAAAAGGTACAAAATTATACAAAAAACCAAAATAAAGAAATTGTAGCTATTTACATATATTTTTAATTAATCAAGTATCTTGAAAATTTTGAGAAATATTGCAACATTCATGTCCTTATAACTTTTGTATATCACACTGCAAATAATATTTTAAGTAAGCTGTTGTTTCATTAACTAATGGTTTACTGTTTTGACAGAATAAACAGAAATGATAGTCTGTTCATCCAAGCGTAAATTTTTAATTAGCCTTAAAAATTTTATAACTAATTAATTGGTAATAAAGATTTCAGGTAAAAAGATATACAATATACATTATTACGTTTAGACATAATTGGTTCCATTGCAAAATATACTTTAATTATTTCTGTAATTATAAAGTTTACTGAACAAAAAAAAATATCTGTAAGCTAAATGAGGAAAACCTAAGATTGTAGATAAATTATAGATGAAGTAGAAAACGTAATCGGAAAAATGTTAAGTGTACAGAAAACGTAGAAAATTCCGGAGGCGTGAAAATTAGATGTACAGTGAAGAGAAGTTGGAAAGTGTAAGTGGAAGAGTACAAAAAACGCAGTTAAAAAAGGCAAATTCCAGCATGCAGTTCCTGCTTCACATAACCATATTTTACCGAGGTCTATAGATAAAGGGATGACGACGCGAAACGTGACAGTAAGATCATCGTCAATCAATCGATCAGTCATTATTGCGACATCGCAATAAGGAAATAGTGATCATGGAAATTTCTGGCGAGAGAAATTCGGAGAGACAGTCGCACCGTTGTCGCAGACAGCTCGAACCTGCCTATATTGCGACGATTGCTCGATATTGTGTCAACGAAAATTTAGGATCCAGGAGGGCTGACAGATCGGTCGAGAAAAAAATATGAAATCACCGCCAGGATCACCACCCACCTCGTTATAACCCTCGCAAAACATCACATCGATTACACTTTTTGCGCATCACGCCACTCGCGCAGTTTTGCGCGATTCGCACGACGACAACCTCTATTATACTATAGGCGACTATATAGATTACGCGCACGACCGCGACGACGACGTCGACGTCACGCAGAGCTCTCTCGTTGCTCACAATTGCGACGGATTGCGCGAGATGATCGAATGAGATCGAGAAGGTCGCTCGACAGTTACGTTTTCCGCCGCGCCGTGGCGCTAAACGTCTCTCTCATGGATAGAG
>NJRL01000003.1:1451255-1473397 GCA_003063815.1 Aphaenogaster rudis | reverse complement strand
CGTCTTAAGACGTTACTTAAGACGGTCTTAAAATAAGAACTGACTATGAATACCGGCCTAAGGCCGGTATTCATAGTCGAATCTTATTTCAAGACCGTCTCAAGTAATGTCTTAAGATGCTAATACGGCTCTGTGATTGGTTGATGACATCTCAAGACAATACTTAAGACGGTCTTAAATATAAGAATCGACTATGAATACCGGCCTAAGGGCGGTATATATGTCCAGCAATGGGTTTCTCTCTGACTATACGCAATTTTCATAAGACTAGTTGAATCGATTTCTCCCAAGAGTCGAATACTCGAATGTCGATCTATCGACTCCGAGTGCGTCGGTTTTCTGCTCTGCCAGCCAACGGTAGAGAAATGGATTATTTGTTGACGCGTGAGCACGCGTGAGGGATAGTGGGCGAACAATCGTCGCATCTCGTTCATTTCTCGAGGAAGGAACGGCCGTCAGAAAGCGACGAAGAAACCGATAGTGGGAAACCATGGAGGAGAGAAGTTGCGTACGTCGTCCTTGCCATCTCACCAGCGTATTTCCAGGCATCCATCTCGATGTTGATGTTGTTGATCTACCGACGGACACCCCCTGCATCTCCAAGTTGGACGTCTTCTTCTTGGCCTGTTCCATAATCATGCACATCGTGGACATGTGCTTTGATTATAACATCGCCGTCCGATATTACCTGGGTGGCAAAATAACTTACTTTGCTTGGACAATGTGCCTCATACTTGTTCCTTCTGTGATCAACGTCGTCATCAGTAGGAGGATGCAGCATCAAGATAAAGAAGTGAAGTAGTATTGCACACGTTTAGCACACTTGCCTCAAGCTTTTTAATTGGATTGCAATTAAAAGTTTCCACAATTTGTTCGATTTCGAGTAACATATATTCCTTGATGTAGATGACTTCTGGCACAGATACATTGGGAGACTATAAGACAACGCGTTTATTGATTAAGAATGGACTGTGTTGCACGATCGCCGTTTTCTTGCAACTGGCGCCGGTTATACATTACTGGGAAACATTGAAGTGTGCTTTAAGAGCACGTAAATGTGAGAAATCCGGAGACCGTGTTAGTGAAAGAAGATATTACCTGAGAATGCTGAAGGAGGATCAAGACGTTGCCTTGCTAAGAGTATTCGAATGTTTTCTGGAAGCTGCGCCGCAACAAATCTTACAGCTAACACTGATGCTAAAGCACTACCATAACGAAATCAATCTGGAATGTACTGATATTATTCTAAACGTATTTTATTTCTAATCTTACATTTTGCAAAGCTACAAGAGATTTAGTGTCACTGCACAATTGGTCATATTTGATATGTAGAAAAAAGTTACCAAAGATCTAATTATTGCTTCTAGTTTGTTGCCAATTATAGCTTTCTTGTCATTTTTGGCAGAATATTTTTGCTGTTATATTAAACATTCTATGTAAACATATTGCAATAGGTACTGTTAAACAATTCTTTTAATGTGTCTTTATATTATTTTTCAGTTGTACATCAAGTAGCTAGTATTGTTAGCTCACTTGCAAGTATGGGTTGGGCAATGGCCAGTTACCACCGTAGTATTCGATTAGCTCAACAAAATAAATCGAACATCGGTGTTGTAGGAACTGTGTTACAATTTCTGTGGCATTTTTGTATCACAGGTATATATTAACATATGAGATAATATTCCAAAGACAGATATTTTGAAAAAAATTTACTGATTATCACTATGATTACAGTGGCAAGAATCTTATCTCTCGGTGTTGTTGCAAGCATCTGGCCTCTATATACCGTAATCTGTTGCCTAATACATTGGATAATCATGACAATGTGGATTTTGATCGAGTCCCATGGAATCTTAGAGTTTTGTCGGACCTACAATCGCCCACCACATATGCTGCCAACGTTTAAAGAACGCATTTATTCTATATTATTTGCCACAGTTATTGGCATAGTTCACATTTTTATATATCTAAATACCGTAGATAGCAACACATTTTGCAGACATTTGTGTTTCTACATGCTCTGCTTTGTGGAAAATATTGCGGCAAATTTATTATGGGGATTTACCTGTCCTCCTGAAGTTAGAGAGGCTTGGTACTTTAATGTATTCTTTATTACTTGTACCTTTTCGTTCTTCCTTGGAATTGTAGCAATGATAGTCTATTATACCAAATTTCACCCCTCAAAAAAGCAATGTGCTTCAAGTCCACTTCAAGCCATATGATTATGGATATTTACTTTTTATGTAGAGATTATTAAACTATAATCATTCCTATATTATAGTTTAAGGGTATCTTCTGATACATTATATATCTCAAAAGGAATCTCAATATCAATTTTTATACGTTTATAATTTTTATAAGTATAACTTTATTTATAATTTTTATAGCTCAAGTTTTCTCGATGAGAACTATAATGGTATATGTCTATTCAACTTTTTGTGTACAATTTACAAAAATTTTGTAAAATGAAGTAATTTATATATTAGATACATATATGAATATATTGTTCATACATTTCTAGAAGATTTTTATCTAGACTATAAGTGATTCTTAATATAAGCGAGGTCACACTTTGATTGCATCTATAATTTAGTATTAAAATATCTCGTAAAGACTGCGCAGAGTAAGTATATGGCTGTGTTATGATCAATAGAAGCCAACTAGATATTACTTTTTATATTGGAACTTTGATAAGAATCTTTATTTTACTTTTTTTAAATTTAAACAACAAGAAATATCTCAGGGATATATATGTATATATATATACATATATATATATATACACACATGAACTTAAAGTGCTAAAGTATAAATTTTGAATATATGTAAAATATTAGATATAAGAGTTATGTGATATTAATATCAAAGACTGTATATTTGTAAACAGAATAAATTTTTTGAATATTTCAAATAAACAACTATTTTTCTATTTATCTCAGTATATTCATAAAAAATATTTTCCCTTTTTAAATATGAGAATTATATTAACAGGGATTTTTTATTATGCTAACTTTGAAATAACAAAAAAACAACAGTGTCTTCCTTATAATATATGTTTGTATTTATATTATATAATATCGAAATTTATATCTTCCTCCATTTTAAGTCACAATAAGTTTTTATCATTTTTATGTCTATATGTTTTGTATATTTTTCAAAATTTAGTGTTTTCTATAACATATTTAAATAAATGCAATAAAATAAAGTACATAAACTTTTTAATACATTGTTTATTACAAATAAAACAATTGGAAAAATGTGCTCAAATTGAATTAAATTAATTTTCAATTAATTTGTGTTTCTTCTGTTCCCTTTCTCATTTTGTTCATTTTTTAATTCTGTAAGAATTTAATTCTGTACTTTATCTGTGAAAGTATATTTTATAATCAATGTATATGTAATTATTTAAGAAGACGAAAGAATATAAAATAATTTGTTCATTTTTTAATTTTTTAAAAATTTAAATTTATTTATAAAAATTTAAATTTAAATTTAATTCTTACAAAATCATTTTGTATTCTTTCGTCTTCTTAAATAATTACATATATATTGATTATAAAATATAATTTCACATAAAGTACTAGTAATAATAAAAACATGGTCCCAATCATAGAATTAAAACATAAAATCAAAAAATATGATACAATGAGTATACTGCAATACGTACTGTATTATGCGTATACAAGACTATAATAAAATAGTATGTATATGGAACAGAATATAATGGAATATATTTACAGTTTTAGTTGTGTTGAATAATACAAAGATATAGGAATAAAAGCGTTTATTCAGAATCTATTACCAAACTGCTTTGTAAAAGTACCATAAAATATTAATTGCCGAAGAAAACACTATGAAAGCTTTTAAAGCTCGTAACTTGCTAAATTATCTTGAAAATGAAATGTTACATTATATAATATTCAAGCGTTATTCTTTCATTTTCTAATTGAGTAAATATTAAAATCAAACACAGCACGTAGAATAAATTAATAACCAAAGGAATGGACTTTAATTCTGCAATACACTTCCACATCCTTTAGACATCAATCAACTGGATTTTGCACTACTATCAATATAAATTCCTTGTCCGGTGCGACCATAATTTCATGCTTTTTGCTACGGATGCGCAGGAAAGTTAAGTCATTGGTCGGATCCAGATCGCGTACGACAGAGCGAGCTTTGTCCGACAATTGACTTATCAAGCCTGCATACTGAACTGTCGTTGTGTTGTCTAATGTTGATTTTATCGGAATGCCTAAAACGGACGTAAGAGAGACTCGATAAGAATTTCCACGATCACGAACAAATCGTGTCACGAATCTCGCATGTGATACCTTCTGCGTTCACCACTATTGTCCCAACTACTCCCTTGTGAGACTGAATCCGTTTCATGGTTTCTTCGACTTCCTGCGCCTGTAAAAATGTACGCACTCCATCAGCAATTATTCGATCGTGCAAAATTTGGGAATTATGCGTGCGTACCATTTCTTTAGAGCTCCTTTAAAAAGCGGTGCGATCACAATTTGCAATGTAAAACTATTATTAGGCGACAAGACGTGTCAACTCCGTGCTGTAGATTGCACTTGGATTTATGCACTCCCTCTTCGTGGCCTCTTTTAAGAAAAAATGCCACCCTTTTATGCGCAGTTACGCGCTAAGGCATATATTTCATAAATATAACAAACGTGTAACGTCTCCCTGCACATAGAAAGATAGAATTCGGAGCAACTCGGAGTCGTCTATCCCCCCTCCGCCATGTTTTTCGCGTGAAGTGAGCTCCGAGCGTGATGTCACCGCCCGGCTGCCGTGACTACGTTCGGTTGGTAAGGCAGATTTCTAACCTCAAAGAACATCATTACTGACACTATTGCTACTTTATCGTTTTACTGAATTAGCAATGTTTTCAAGACGCTTAGCCCTAACAGCACAGAACATTGCAGCAATATTGGCAATATTGCTGCAATGTTCTGTGCTGTTAGGGTAGTGTAAGCCTAGAATCATTATTTATAAAAAAAACTAACATTCCTTATAAATAAAGCGTCGTCTACAATACGTGGAGTAAGCGTGGAGTAAGAAGTAAGAGTAAGAGGGATTCAATTATAGGCGCTGGAGTAAGGGCATGAGCGAATTAAATTTATTTTATTTCCTAATCCTACTCTTACTCTTACGCTTACTTCTATTGTAGACCACGCATAAATCTTAGGTATAAAAAAGAGAGACGATTGTCTTATGCGTGGTCTACAATAGAAGTAAGCGTAAGAGTATGAGTAGGATTAGGAAATAAAATAAATTTAATTCGCTCATGCCCTTACTCCAGCGCCTATGATTGGCTCCCTCTTACACTTACTTCTTACTCCACGCTTACTCCATGTATTGTAGACGACGCTTTAGATTACACTGGAAAGGTTAATGGTAGGAAATGTTGATTGTATTTAAAAATAATTAATTAAATTCACAAAATGCATATATATATATACATATATATTTATCTAAAAATAATTATATATAATTATCAATGTAAATAATTACATTCGTGAACAATTGAAAACTTGAAGAGAGATGAATTGCATATGATCAGAATTGTATTCTTTTGTCTCGCGAGCATCTAACAAGATTAATTATAATGTATGCAAATGCACTTTTCTTCACGCATTAGTTCATAATCATCTGTCAGTGCAGTCGAACGACGAGGTCTGTACCGGGGTATTTCGGTAGATCGAGATTGTACTGCGACTCCAGCTTCTCAGGCACAAACCGTCCGCCCAGGTAGTGAAATTTCCCATCGAACATTAACGCGCACGTCTTCGGGGCCGTCAGAGATATCAGCATTTGCGGCTTCATGCCACCGTCCTCGGGTGGACCTCTCTCGACATCCCAGCCCGACGGTATATCCACGCTGCAGATAGGAACGTTCGTGCCTTTCAGCATATCGATGATCCGGACGAACGGCTGCCTCACCGGTGGCTTGAAACTGAAGCCCAGAAGAGCGTCCACGATGATCGCGTACTCGTGCAGCACCGTGGAATCGGTTGCCTCCTCTATGCACCGATTCTCCAGCACGGGAATACCATTCTCGACGCACTGATGCAACAGCCTTTCGTACAGCGCGTTACTCGTCCTCTTGGGATAATAGATCTCCGGCGAGTAGCCGAAGTGCTTCAGGTGCCTCGCGCAGACCAGGCCGTCGCCGCCATTGTTGCCGGGTCCGCAGCACACCAGCACTTTGCTCTCCGAGGAGTCCTTTGACAACGGGTAAGACCTCGCGATCGCAACGGCGCAGCTCTGCCCGGCCAGCTCCATCAACTGGTCGACGCTAAATTTATACTTGTCGAACAGGTCCTTGTCGATGTCGATAGCCTCCAACTGATCCAAATACCTCACCATCCTGCTGTATCTCCTTCTCGCGAGCGGGACGAACGACTTGTCGATCACAGACCACTCGATCCGTTTAACGCTCTGCGATCTTGGAATGCGCGGTACAAGCCGTACAAGTCGTAGCATCTATCGACAAACAAACTCGGCTCGCATTAATGCAAAACGCTCAATTTCAGAGTTTATCTATGCACGCAACATGTTACTTTCCTTCTGCTGAAACCTCGTGTCATCGTGTTATCAACAACAACAACCTTCAGCGACTGCGCATCATCTGGCGGTGAGCTTTTGAAACCTCTCTGGAGCAGTAAGGCGAAACGTAAACAATCGGTCGTTATTCGAAGGATGTGACGATCTGTATTGACACATGCGAGAAATTTATAAACTCTACGAAGGATGTCGATAAATGACAACCGGCTCTACACGGTGAATGATATATTTAATAGAATGTCGAAGGAGTTCGTGACTGTAGACGGCAATGTGAGGAAGATTCCGAAGGAGACACTAACTCCTTACAAAGTGGCAACTGTCATTCTAATTAAGGAATATTGTAATGACACCACAAGAGGTACACTCCACTGTACTTTTATTTTATTTTTTTATCATGTATTATGCGATATATTTTATTAGCTGATATTTGTTACGTTAAACTTCTTTGTATTCCTTTATACAAATATAATCTTTGATGTTTTGTAGAGATCATGGAGAGACGTAACTTTTGTTTAGCGTCGTTGAAGTTAATTCAGGTAACTATTTTATATACCTAGAAAAGAGGGATACTTTATTGCACGTACTTATGATGATTGACTTAGTCAGCAGACATGGAGTTGGATGCCCTGTTGAATATGTTGTACGAGCCGGAATATGCTTTACATCGTTTTGCGGATCGATTGGAAATAAATCTGGATGCCATACATGAGAAAGGGATTGATGAACTGCTAGATCTGTTTGATAATCTTCGCCGATTAATGGAATCCAAGGATCACGCGCTAGCTCTACCAGCATTAAGCAGAAATTCTGTTCTTGGACTGTACGTTCGTAGGATGCTTATTTTCTTTGAGAAGTTGGCCTTCGATCAAGTGGTTGCTCTCTACAACGATATGGAGAAATATGTCACGAAGAAAATCGATAGTTTAGAAAGCTCTGACATTTCTGCAGTCCCTAAGCCAGAGGATTTTACTCCGGATAAGTAAGGTTCCACAAAATAATGTTATTATGTAAATATTGTAAATAAAATTGTACATGTTCTTGTCAATTAATGTCGATGTTTTTTTACAGTAAAGCAAAAACAATTTGGGGTGGGAGACAGGCGGAATTACTCGTGGCACAGCAAGCGCATGCTTTACAAACTGACGAGCATAAAGCACTGCCGCCGGTGGAGTTGCAGACTCTTGTACAAGACCTTTTAAAGTCTAATCCTTACAACGCGGATGCGGTGAGTATGGACGCAATGTCTATGGAATCACGAATGTGAAATAAATGTTAAAACCTCGGACACGAATTAGTGCAATAGCTGAATAGAGCTATTTTTGTTCTAGCATTATCTAAGTTATCTGAATTGTATTCGTGTGAACGATTTTTGTGGAGCGGTAGACAGTCTCTATCATTGTTTTGATAGACTGGCACCTTTGGAGAACCGATCCACACCTGAAGATCGATCTCGTACCTTCCGATATGCGGCACTCAACTTGGCTGTCTTACATGCCCAATTTAATCATAAGTAATCAAATTTATCATTTTATTCATCTCACACAAACCTAACTCTCTTTATCTCTTGATCTACTTAAATAAAATTTACTTTGTAATTTTTATATATATACGTATATATATAGAATGTTACATTTATTTCGATCAAGTAATTCTCGGCTTTCTTGGAAAGGGAAGTAGCACAGTACGCTTTGAAGGAAGCTGTCAAATTAGCCCAGGAAGCTGGAGACAACGTGTGCTTGCAGCTCGCGCATTCTTGGATGTCCTACTTAATCAGCGAAAAGAATAAGTAAGTTAATACAGAATTGAGAAATTTTTTATTTATATATATATTAGCATTATATAAATATATAATCTTTTTGGCACGTGTGTATAATCTAAATCATTAAATTATTAAACCGATGAATAGGAATCTTGATAAAAGATGAACGTTAATTGAGATATTAATGTTATAGATATTCTTTTATTTAATTTCATTTTATATACGCACTTATTCTTTTCCATTTAGAGGACCTCTGATGGAACGTTCGGTCGGCAAAGCAAATCTCCTCGGAATTACACATACGACAGGTTTAAGTCTCATTTCGCACGCGCACAGTTATGCCTTGGAAGCCAAGAGTCCTCCTCAAGTGTTCGATGTGTGTAATAAAGAGCTTGATCAATTGATCAATCTGATACATACAAATTTACACTGAAAATTATGATTTATATTGCAGATATTAATGAAGTCGGACATGCTAAACTGTCAGCATTCGATGTCCGATTTGATGTCCGTCACTTTCGCAGAGAAATCCGCGTTATGGGCGTATTATGGCAAAATGGAAATGGCCTCTCTTTGCGGTCAGCTGCTACTTCTTCACAATACAGGCGATAAGAAGCAGCACATGTTCAATGGACCATCCACGTGCCAGGCAATCGTCACTGTCGCTAATATGTTGATCGAGTTCGGCGAATACGCTCTCGCCGATGTTGTGCTGGCACATGCCAAAGAAAGATTTCCTAATAGTCCTTGTAACAAGGTGCATTCTTTTTTACAGATAAAATATGTTATGAAATTTGAAAGAAAACTTTTTCTTCATGAAAAGACCATCTTTATAAAAGAGCTTCTTTTTTCTATTCGTGATTCAATTTATTGTATTGTAGATCTGGATGTTGAGCGAACAGTTGCATATATTCACACAACTGCTACGACAAGAAAAATGGAGCGAGGCAGAAGCAGTAGCCAGAAATGTCTCCAGCTTAGATCAGCTGGAATCTAAACTCAAGTACAAAGAATTTATTTTACTAGCTCGCATTCTTGTATACGCCAAAAGATGAACAAACTCTTATAGTTAAGAACACGTTGTAATCTGATGAAATTTTCAGATTGGCGGAAGTCTGCCTAGTAAAAGGCGATTTTCCAAAAGGATTAGAGTACATCCGCGTTATCGAGAAGCAGCCGGACGTGGCTCCGCCATACGTAATACGCGCCGCACTTCTCTCTAGCCAGATATCGTGCGCCTCGTCCTCGCCAGACAACGGGACAGCAGTCGCCACTAATTGCATAATGCGTCTTTGTTCAGCCTTAGAATTGGCTGCACAGAATCATTTGTCGTACTACAAGGCGCTTGTCAAGATGCATCTTGCCAACATACAAGTAAGTTTTCATGGGGCGATTAACAGTAGAAGAAGAAATAAGTGCTCTCTATTAGAGATCGTAACTCAGTCGACTAAAATATGTCTCTAAATGTTTTAGTTGTTAATGGGTCTACCAGTACTGGCCTTAAACTTGGTAGAGGACGCTATTCCCACGGTCTTAGGTCACGGTGGCTGTTACGATCAAGGCAAGGCATTTATGTTGTACGGCAAGTGCCTGATAGCTTCGGCGCCAGAGAATCCCTTCGAGGCTCGGAAAGAGGTGATTCTGAGCGGAATAAAAACTCTGTCAAAGGCACAAGCGCTCTTCACCAAGGTTAACGCCATTGCCAAAGTCAAGAGCATTATGCATTTGCAAGCTGTTTTTTACAACGAGATCGATCTCCTGCCCGAGCGGAATCAGTGCGCTTTCGAGTTTCGCCAAATGGACGAGCAATACCTAACGACTCCTACCAATCCATTTCTGTATTAAAATTCGCAAGATGTTTTTGTATAAAGATGCGGAAAAGATAGACGATATGGAGTTTTTCTTTGGGTAAATATTTAGCTTGACTTGTTCGCTGCTGATTCTGATCGAAATATGCTTGTTCAATGCGTTCTTTTAGTGCAAAGAGTAAGATTTGTCAAGCAAAAATCATTATTCGGCACTGTGAAAAGAGTACTTAAATTAAAAATGACGTAAGTTTAAAAAATCCATCAAAATTTTCTGATTTTAAAAAGCATTACTTTTTGATGCC
Source organism: Aphaenogaster rudis (assembly GCA_003063815.1). Lineage (NCBI taxonomy): Eukaryota > Metazoa > Arthropoda > Insecta > Hymenoptera > Formicidae > Aphaenogaster > Aphaenogaster rudis. The sequence goes on along the minus strand of NJRL01000003.1, from coordinate 1,462,946 downwards.
CAGGAACGATTTCACTTTACGATTTTTCTTTCCAAATTTTCCAAAATTTGAACAAAAAGACAAGCGAGTATATTTTCCTCAGAACGCGATGTGAGTCGAACTAAATGTTCAACTTTGTTTGTAAAAGGATAATTGCCCTTTCTCCTTTTTGTCTTATTATTATTATGGAATCTCACAACATGTGCGTTCACACGTTTATGTTGGCCGTACGATACATGCATAGTTTTCCTTGGAGTTTTATTTAAAGAATGCTTTTACAAAAATTACACCAAGGATGACTTCGAGTTACGATTAACTTATCAAGTAATGTCTATATTTTGTTAACATGGATGGGATTATTTTTTGTCGTTTAATATATGAAAAAAAGATTAAGTTAAGTATAACGAAGCTAGAAATTTTGCTTTACCCTGATGAAAATTTTTCTCATAATTTTTATACGAATTGGAACACTTCAGAAATACTGAGAAAATGTACATCTTTTTTTAGAATTTTTCATATATGTGGTTTCTGAAATATTCTAAGATTCGTGTTAAAAAATTAAGAAATTTTCTATAGTTATAAAATTATTCAGAAATTCTGAAATTAACATAAAAATTCTGAGAAATTCTAAGAAAAATTTTCATTAGGGTTATAAAATTTTTCTCTTACAATTTTTCAGAATTTCTGTATAATTCTATAACTTATAGAAAATTTCTTACATTTTTTTATACAAATCAAAATATTTCGGAATCCACATATATGAAAAATTCTAAGAAAAGATGTACATTTTCTCAGTATTTCTGAAAAAAAAATTATGAGAAAAATTTTCACCAGGGTAAGCCGATATTCTGCCAAATAGTTTATTTAATTAAGTAAATTAATTATCGATTAATTTACTTATTTATAAATCAAATAATTTAATTAGTTAATTTAATTATCTAATTAAAGTTAATCGGAGTTTGGAGTCAAGGATACTCCGAAACGCGCGCAAACAACGAACGGGTTCTGGAACCGCGCAAGGACACGATTGCGCGCGCAACGACAGTCCTCGTAATCCGCGCGTGTAATAGGCCCGTTGGTACGGCCACAGGAGAACGCGCCTTCCGCCGCCGGAATACGAACGAGCGTGAACACTGGCTACGAATACACCGTGCGTTTAGGCCGCGGCCTATACCCCAAATTCGACCTAGAAGGTGACCTGAGGTCACCTACCAAGTGTTTACAGCGATCGTTTAGGTCGAATTTGGGGTACAGGCCGCGGCCTAAACGCACGGTGTAAACTAGGCCACTGTGAACGGTAACGAGGGGCCGGCGATAATAGAAACGCGCCGAGGACGAGTGACGTATGCGCGTAATGGCACGGGGCGGAACAGCTGATCCTCGCGCCACGAGACCGCGGCAGGACGTTCCGTCGTCGTCGAAGCGGCCGGCGATATTTCCCCCTCACGGCGATCGTCGCCGACGGAATTGGCGATTCGACGGGCGCGCGAGGAGACACGGTGGTGACGAGACGGAGTCCCGGGGGCGCCGCACCTCCGCGATCGCGTCAGCCCGCGCCGCCGAGCCTTCCCCGAGCCGCGCGAATTAACCCCCTCCTCGACCCCTTTCCCGCTCGCCACCGACGCGACGTCCTTCGACGGAGCTCAGTCGCCTATCGCTCGGGATTATGGCTAGTCCGGTGGTCGGCACCGGGTACAATTTCAAGGTGGTCCTGCTCGGCGAGGGATGCGTCGGCAAGACCTCGGTCGCCCTGCGATACGTCGAGGACAAGTTCAACGACAAGCACATCACCACGCTACAGGTGACCCTCTCTCCCTCCCCCTCTCCCGCGTGTCGACGTTGTATCGGAGCCTTTCGTCTGTGTTTGTTTTGAGCGAAATAGGATAGGCTACCTTTGCTCGCGTAATGGTTCCTTTTTTGAGGAGCTTTTTCTAATCCGATTCGAATTTGTACTTTCGAAAGGGAAAAACTCGTATTCGAAGAGAAGTTGTGCTCCTCCTGGTATAACGCACGGTTCTTTCAGATTTGAACTCCGCAGTTGCGTAGAAAGAAAGTCGTATATATTAGGATTAAAGCGTAATTCGCGGCGTATGTAACTGCGGCCAGGGATGCTTTCTTAACCTCTCCGACGTCGAGCCTTTATCTGCTAGCGCAAAGATCGGGGTTTGCGTCGCTTGAAAACACGCATCTCTTGACGATCTGCCTCATGTTTCAGGCGTCGTTCCTGAATAAGAAACTGAACATCAACGGGAAACGAGTGAACTTGGCGATATGGGACACTGCCGGGCAGGAGAAGTTTCACGCGTTAGGACCAATTTATTACAGAATGTCCAACGGTGCCATTCTCGTTTACGACATTACGGACGAGGATACCTTCCAAAAGGTACGACTGTACCTACCATATAAGACGACATCCAGAACATCTCTGTTTTCATGATATTAAAGAAACCTTTGTTGATTTTGTTATCAGGTGAAGAACTGGGTGAAAGAGCTTAAGAAGATGTTAGGTAGCGAAATTTGCTTAGTGATAGCAGGTAATAAAGTGGACCTGGAGAAGGACAGGAACGTTGCCATAGAGGAAGGGGAAGAGTAAGTTCGACGAATTTTCCCTCATGTGGAATTATAAACAAACATAATATGTTTGACCGCGAACAAATCTTCTTTCGTCAGGTATGCCAAACAGGTGGGCGCTATGCATTTCCATACGTCGGCCAAGTTAAATCAGAACATCGAAGAGATGTTCCTGAACCTGACGCAGCGCATGATGCAACGCGCGGACGAGATCGAGCAAAAATCCACGCTAACGAGGACCAACAGTACGCGTCGCAATGTCGTGATGGTCGAGGACGAGGCCGAACAAACCCAGCCGAGTAGAAGTTCCTGCTGCGGCAGTAGCGGTGGTGGTAGTAGTGGGGGTGGCGGCGACAACGGTGGCTTTTCGTAGACCTTTAAAAATCAATTTACGTTCATTTCCCGATACAAGGTCTAATTTCGATAATCCACAAACCATGTACGGGACGGTGCATCCCAAATGTAACAAATTAGTATTTGCAAATAATTTGTCACATTACGAATGCTTCATTCCGCATGTGTGTGGACGTGTGCGTTATATACGTATGAATGTGCATATGTATGCCTATATATATATATATATGTATATTTTTAGTTGCGGCAATTCTTGGATAGCGAAGATACGTATATTTGTATACATATACATTGAAAGTAGTGAAAGCTATCGTGACTTTATGCCAGACAGATAAATTTTTCGAGGCAGACTCTGTATATGCCACTTTGTTGAAAAGGGATGAATCGTTAATATTTTCGATAATGACTTAGCACACGTCGTACAGCTGCGGCCTTTCATTGCCATTCGCGAATATTGTGAGGCCTTTTTTTCCTGCCAAGTTCGCCTTTTGATGAGACGATCTGTCTTATTGATTTTGTAGTTTAACTTCTCATTCGAAGTAGTCACGAAGCAATAATACCACCTCTTCTTTCTGATGGATCTCTATATTTGGCGTGCACCTAGATCACCATTCCAGATAGTTTCTTTTTCGTAACTTTCGCACGAATGAAGTGTTCTTGCTCGCACACTCATAATGAGAGAAAAGAAACAGTCTAGAACAGCGATCTTACCATCTAGCTGTTTCGAGTGCCTCAATCTCGGTGCAGACGCAAAAATTTTGTAAAGCAGAAGCAAAAAAAGTAGGAGCCTTGTACCGGATCGTCATCCCATTTGTCGTCTTCAAATTTTCGACGTAACTTATATTTTTGCGATCCAAAAATTGCTGCCGGCTGATTAAGGATTAGGTAATCGTTAGACGGCGCGGTCTTGTCGCGAGACGAGGGCATTTTCAAGGAAGAGCAGAGAAGAGGACTTTCGGCTTTTATCCAAAACGATAGTTTAGATTACTGTACATATTAAGTGCCGATAATTTTATTGTACAATATATTGATTTGGACCGTATATTAAGTAACACGCAATATGTTTATTCATCTGAAATTATATAAATTAGCGATACAAGAGAGTTGTTGTTTAAATTATTGTTACTGTAAGTTATTTTATGAACATAAAATGGTAACTTGTAATAATGTTACAGAGAAACGCTTCATTTAACATTTAAACCTCGATCCCATCGTGTCACGAAAGTTATAGGTTTTGCTTATGAATTACACACAAAAGTGAAACTGAAGACCTATAAATTAACACGCTTTATTACACGTTCTATTGACAACAACGAGGAATGTAATCGAGTCACATCAGTTCTATACAGGTCTGGGTTAGTCTTTTTTTTTTGATGATAGAGAGCGGGTTTAGGCTGCCAAGCCCATACTTTATCCCAGTTACCCATAATGGCAGGACTATTTAAGGGGATATACAAATCTGCGGTTTGTTCCGCATAAAATTGCTAAGTCTTATCCTTATACCTAGACAACGCACAAACTCGCTAAGTCATTAGACTATACAGTACTTGACATTCAATACATGTCAAGTTTCTCCCTCTTGTTTTTCATTCTCTCTCTCCTTTTAGTTCTTGTTATGACATCAAATGAAGCTAACAGTCAGACGAATCAAGCGACGGAATTCTTATGTCAACGAAAATTTATTGACATAAGAATTAAAATAACTCAGAAACTATACCCGCATCTTTATTTCGAAATCACAATTTAAAAAAAGAATATCGTCACTAGAATTTATATGTGGACTGCATGGAATATGCTAATATCACACTAATCAATGCGCTAACGCACCATTTTTTAAATATTACGTTAATTCCATAAAGAGCATAAATTATTTTACTTCTAATTGTAATTGTACAGAGAGAGAGAGAGAGAGAGAGAGAGAATGTCACGAAAACTATAAGATGAACGTTTGAAGTAGAAAATACAATTTAAATTTTGTCCCAATTATCAAAATTTTGTTACTTATATAAAACGAATGAATGCTCCTTTATATTATCTAAAGTTAACATAGTATTTTTCTATATTATATATATAAATCTTCCTTGTTATATATATATCTCGTCTTTTCGAGTTTACTTAAATACAGTATCACATATACTACATTCGTTAGACCACAATTATTATTGAATGATCAATTTTTCCAGTATATACAAACCCTGCAAGAGATGCAAAGGATGCCAAATATTAAAAAGATTTGTTAGTCACGATTTTCCTACTTTAGATTTAGAGTGTATTAAAATTTTGTTTTACAAGATCTTTAATTAACACGTTCAATGTAACCCAATTGAACAATTTTGACAATTCCAACTTTACAAATAAAAATAAATAACAAAAAATGATTGCAAATGTGAATCCATCAAAACAAAAATTATAATCTATCAATAACAATTATTAATTTAATTTAAAGTTTTTAACTGACAAAAGAAAATAACAAAATAAAAATAACTAAAATCTTATTAAAAATTATACATGAAATAATAATTCATATAATTTGCTAGAAGAAATTAATTCGTTGTTTAAGTTTCATTAAATATTAGAAGATTAATCTAAACAAAAATTGGAATAAATTGCGGTTGGTGATTTCGCAATAACGGAGGCATCCCGCTCGATATCTTTTTTCAACCTTGAATATATTATTTTCTAAGCGTTATTAAATAGATAAACATTATTTCTAAATAATCTTACATATTATACTCACTGTGTGACGTTCTCATGTATCTTTGGTATTTGGTCGTAATTTTTCTCTAAATATACGGACACGTTGTCTCTTGGAGCTGTGGCGTTCCAACATCGCACAGCCGGCATCAATTCGAACTCTTTCGTCCGAAAAATTATACCTATTCGTATTAAAAAATCTTGTGCAAAATCGCGTGTAAACGAACAGTTGAGTGTTTCCTACTACCCTCCTCTCTTTCTCTATCACGTAGAATATAAAAATATTTCGGTAAATGAAAATGCGGACGTGTGATAATTGAATGTTACAATTAGGCCTTCTCTCGGTGCTGTCGCTTTTAAATAATAAATATCTTATCTTGATAGGTGAATAAAAAGTCTATAAATTGATTGATGGGTCCTATTGCAGAAAGGGACATTCCACGTGCTGGCGGTGCTCTAACTAGATTTGGTCCAAATACGACCGCGAGATTACTAGAAGTCATCTTGTTCAGGTCGCATCGGTCCATTACCTATCAATAGCAAAAAAGATAGGTGAACGTAAAGATACGAATCGATTTTTACTTTGATTGTAGGAAATTGCGACTGCGAACATTAACTACGTACCCTCGATAAAAATTGTACGACGTATTTAAGAACTTGGTAGTTGTCTTCAGGAAGCTTCTCCAATATTAATATCTTAACTTTACGCGGACGTTCGTCTTTTGATAATGCTACAGTAAAAATTTAAAGAAATGCTTTATGTTGCTGTAATACTCGGAAAAACAAGAAAGGAAGGAAACGTAATGCTCACTTTGGAATTGCGTGATTTCATCGTACAGTTCGTAGGTCATAAGAGGTTCGTCTAGTTCACGGAGAAAAGTCTTAAGTAAAACTGCGGCGATATGCGGATCCCCTTGAAAATCGATGGGTAAACCTTGATTGCAACGATTCTGAAGTTCTTTGATTACTGCCACGTTAGCCGATCTTCTGAATATTCCTTCTGTTTCTAGAGCTGAAACGATAGCAAAACAATTTTTAATTAGAATACAAACAAAACGGAGATAGTCTTTTGTTGGAAATACGTACCGTCAGGTGTATCGAGAAATTCCACGCACTGCCTTAGAATCGGTGGTATTGAATCACCATTATTATTTTCTTTTATGAATTGCAGACTAGCACCGAATTGAGTCGTGCCAACTGGCGTAACTACTGCGCTTTGCGGTGGACTCGCCGGTAAATTTTTCCTATTTTTCATCAGCAATTGTTCATTGTGTCTGAAAGAAATGTCTCATGTGAATTGAATCTATGTACAATTTGATTTGGTAAGATTTTACTGAGATTCTAAAAAACTATTTTACGTAACAGCATAACTAAATTGCATACTCTATCACTTGAGGTGGTATAATTAGTTGATCCAGGTTAATATATTGCGCCAATTCCTCCAGATAATTAACATACATCATTTTCCGTCCGAATTTTACACTGTAAAAACACATAATTCACGTAATATGTAATATGTAATAAGTCGTGCAAAGAATAACTCTTTTGTTTAGAAAAGGAAAGATACATACCTGATAGCCGGTTTAAATATTTGCCACACAATCCTAATGAAATTAGTCGGATGTACTAGATAAAGGGCTTTGAGATTCTTCTTGTATTTTCTATCAAACGCTTTATACGCTTGCCACAACCAAGATAAAGGTGGCTTATTTTTCGACGTAAGGCCATAATGAAAATAGACGAGACTATAATCTTGCTCCACGAACATGTCCAAAGTATGCGTAAGATACCTGCAATGGAAATACTTCTTATACGAAAAAGTTTATTTTACTGAAAAAAAAATAAGAAATAAGAAAAGTAGTATTGAGAAACTAGATAAATTTAGCAAATACTCTGTTAGAAACAACGTAGGATGATTCGCAATTCTTAAATAATTCACAGGCAATTGTAAGTCATTGTTTGCGGCCGAATAAATGTCTCGCGTGTCATCTCTATAACGTAGATATCGCAAACTCACCTGAGGAGTTTAGCGTGATTAAAGGTCTCTTTTCCAATGGGAGGCAATTTGCAAGCTGACACAACAATTATTTTACGACCGGCACTATCGTCGCCGACCACTTCTACGATACCATGCCTGGATATGTCGAGATAATCCTCCTCGTCGGCGAGCTCTCCATCTAAAGCAGCCAGATCCTCCGCTATTCATTAAAACAGACATTTGTTGTGATATAAGGCTGTGCGTTTCAAACGTGCTCTCGCCACAAACTTGTATCAAAATTAAAAATTCTATTTAGCAAGAATAATTTGAATCCTCGGAGCAATCCTGTTTTATAAAAAAAAGATGCATATTCCAGGGAATGTCAAAAGATTTACTCACTTCAAACGCTAGGATTGTAACATGTTATTGTTGCAAAACGGATTAAAGAAAAGCAAAACAATCGTCGCATTCCTGTTCCTGTTTCATCCTTACGTCACATGCAATGTAAAACAAGCTATACAATGTTCTACACATAATTCACCTGCTATGCCCCGAGAATGCCATGACATTTACTGGCTACTAACAGAAGGTAAAAGGTCACACACCAGATTCGATAACTGGAGCATCTACCAAAGCTTCCTCAAAGTTCTCCTCGATCGTGCCGTCACTCACTGGGCTTTCCAAATAATCCATCCCGGTACCCATACTGCCGCTCACCAAATCCAATTTTTCTTCCAGAAGCCGTGCAGCTGTAACAATAAAGTCTACTTTTAAACAATTATCATAGCCGCTGCGTCATGTAAATTAATCTTTTATATGACTATAAAAGAGGGCATTCTTTTTCCTTCAGGAAATAAGAAGAAAACAGACATTTAATTATAAAAAGAAGATACTAAAATATATATCTAGACAGGCCCATAATTTACCATTGTTTGAAGTAGTTTGCAATTCCGTATCGTCAAATTCCAAGTTCGGTTCGTAATCGTGATAATCCGACAGGCTGGGATATGGGTCTTCACAGTCGTTGCCTATTCCTGCTAAATGTCAACATGAATCAGTCGATAGGTAAACAAACATGTCAAAACGATATCTATACGCATTTATATAAGAAAAAAAATCTTATCTCTGAAGTCTTATCTAAACCCGATCGACATTGCCTTGCACATTCAATAAACGAAGACGAAACTACTCTGCGTCAGTGCAGGCGATCGAATTCGCCGAGAGAGCTCTTTGTTCGACAGCCTCCTTCACTCGCGGAAGTAATGACAATCGCGAGCGTACAAGGCCACGATAACAAGGTTCTATTTACGCTTTCTATTTACTCAACGCGAGCCGACTCCTGGCGTCTCGTTTCTGCTCTCCATTCGATTCGTGTCACCAGAGTCGATTCCGACGACGGGCGAGGCTTCATCTCGGCGGTGAGTCGACGGGCAGGGCGCGGACGCGTTTGACGCGCAAACCGCATCCGTTTGAGGGTCGCGCGGGTTTCCGTCGACGGGCATCGCGCCAGCTCACCTGTCAACGTCCGCGATGGACTCAGCGTCGGCTGTGTCGGCTGATAGTCCGCCTCCATATCCTTCCCTTCCGGCGTCGATGCGCGCGGGACGACGACGATGCGGCGGGCACCGCGGCGGTATCTCGGCGCGCTTACAGACGGCTGCCCACGACGGTCCCCTCGCGCGGCGACATCATCCGCTACCCCGCTGGACGTGTGTGTGGCTGGTACGTCGACGTGCGCTACGGATCACGTCACGCTTTCATTTGTCGCCCGTGCCGTTCGTTGGTGGTTACTGCGTGGTTGCGCCGCGACGCGATATGTACGTATCGATACTCCGTTTTTGAACCGGGGACTGCGATGTATCGATAATCGATATCGCGAGGGGCGAAATTACGAATCCGCAATTCGCGGTCACTCCGCGAGTCTTCACGTTCTCTCCCGAGAGAATAAATAAATAAATTTAAATTAATAAGTATAATAAGCGTAAATTAATAATGAAAGAGTAATTAAATAAATTTAGGTATTTATTTATCTTTCTCTCTCTCGGACACAATACCGCGCGAGGGGCGAAATTACAAATCTGCAATTCGCGGTCACTCCGCGAGAGAGTCTTCACGTTCTCTCCCGAGAGAATAAATAAATAAATTTAAATTAATAAGTATAATAAGCGTAAATTAACAATTAAAGAATAAATAAATAAATTTATGTATTTATATATATCCTTTAATTAATAATTTACGAAGAAAAATAAATAAATAAATAAATTTTTGTATTTATTTATTTTTCTTTCTCTTGGACAATTTTTAGAAACGTGTGAACGCAATTCTTTTTATAATGATTTTCATACTTTCCCCATTTCCAACGCGCAGTGTGAACGCAGTTCTTTTTATAATGATTTTCATACTTTCCCCATTTCCAACGCGCATGCGCGAAAAAGTGGCAACACTGTCGTCAGATCGGAGCCGGACTCTTCTAACGTAAAGTTAGGTTAGGTTCTCTTATTTATAATCTTACATTACTTATTACTTTGTAATTAAATTTGTCAATGATCCTTGTGTGTGAATACATGATGTACAGCGCGTTATTGTCGTCGCTATTAACACGCGACTGTCATTAACTCAATTTAATTTTTTCTTATTAGATCGGTCCACGATTACCTGCTCCTGAGTGAGGAATGCGCTGTCGCGTGTTCATATCTCAGTGTGATATAATTGATTTGTTGAATATTTATGTGCAAGTATGTTGCCCCTATACATATTGTCGAAGTAAGTACACTTGCATCGAGATATTGAAATGAATAGATATTGGAAATGTAACATATTATAACATGTCTGTTCAGTGAGTTGTATAGCTTAATGTGTACGCCACAATATTCATTATTATAAGCGTATAATGACAAAGTATTGTGTAATATGATTTAAATAAGACCATATAAGTATAACTAAGGCTATATAATATAAAGGAATTTATTATTTTATATATATATATAAAACACTATTAATATATATAATTTTATTGTTATATTTACTGAGGAACATAATATATTTTGCAGATGTAATGTAAGACCCTCAAATGGAATACTATTTCAATGGATAAAGGTTTCAGCGAGATTATATTCTTCATCTTCATCATCTTCATCTTCATCAGATTCGTCTGATTCTGATTCTGATACTGAAAAAGAAAAACCAAAGGCGACGTATATTAAAAGCGTAAGTTCTGCAACATCAGATAACAAGTATGATTTGGAAAGCTTGTTAAATAACATGATACAGGTAAATTATAATTTTTTTGGTCTATTTTAAGTTCTATTAGAATTTATTATTTTATTTTGAATATCGCTAAGGTTTTTATTCTATTTTTAATAAATGCAGAAATACTAAAAAGTCATTTTGAAAAAGTAATAAAAACATGTTTACTTTTTTTAAAGATTATATCTCATGTTTTAAAATAATTTTTTTTTAATATCGCATTTTGAAACAGCTGATTAAATTGAGTATTTAAACAATAATTATGTTAAATTGTATTGTATTTTAAAGTAAAATGTCATATCTAAAAAATCCATTCTCCTTTCTCCATCATCGTTCTCCATATCTAAAAGTGATATAACAACGAGATATTTTTTGGAGAAAATATAAGCTAATATAGTTTAATGGCAGTATCTGCTTTTAGACAAGAAAAGCGCAGAAAACTATTGATGTTGCCATGCAGTCTAAAAAGAAGTCAAAGGATAAATCAAACAAATATGTGCCTTTTGGTAATTTGATGCAATGATAATTCAATTCAGTTTGTGCAGGTTCAAACTTTTCTCAATATGTTAAATTATATTACCTTTTTTGTAGAAAAAAAAATAATAAGCGCGGCCGAAGATGTAGCCAATACCCTTGGCGGGGATAAAACAAAGACTACATCAGATTTGCTTGAAAAAGTTCTTGCATCTAGAATGAAAACGTTGAGAAAAGAACAGGCAAGAATGTATGTAGATCTTTATCACACAATAAATTGTACATATACAAATTTTTTAAATTTAACAAGTTTTTAAAAATGTTTCTATAATATAATTTTATTTATTTAACAGTGAAATGCAGAAGAGAGAGAGAGAGAATGCTAAATTCGAACA
>NJRL01000003.1:1428658-1451155 GCA_003063815.1 Aphaenogaster rudis | reverse complement strand
TTTTATTTATTTAACAGTGAAATGCAGAAGAGAGAGAGAGAGAATGCTAAATTCGAACAGTCGCCAGAACAGAATGCACAAAAAAGTTCTCAAAACAAACATTCAGAAAAGAAATCTACAATACAAAGTCTGCTGGATGAATATAATAAACAACCAGTGAAGAAGACTGAAGAGGTTGAAGATAGTGTATCAAGAAAGTTATTAAGAAGTAAAATGTCTAAAAATCAGTTACAAGAAGATGAGATTAGTGATAAGAAAGAGCCTCGTGCCAGGTATTGTAAGAAATATAATATAAATTGTTACATAATAGAGATTTAATTCATATATTCCTGTCTCTTATACAAATATAAATTGTTACATAATAGAGATTTAATTCATATATTCAGATTACATTGTAATATAATATAATCAGATGGTTATATATTTTCATAATATACTGTACACCCAATTTTCAATTGATTATTGTATAGTAAACTGCAAAATATCGATCTATGGAATGGGAAGCCTAGTCACATTTTTGAGAACATGAGTGCCGCTTCGTCAAACATACCGGAATTGAAAACATGGGCGGCATTAGAACAAAGAGAGCTAAAAGCACTGACGACTCATCCACCTGCCAATATTTTTCAAGAACTGATTCTTTGGACAGAACAAGGAAAATTATGGAAATTCCCTATTGACAATGAGCAAGGTTTCTATACAATATGCTATTGTATGCGCTTTACTTCTGGTACTTGGAAAAAATTGAATTTAATCATTTCTATATATTTCAGGAATGGAAGAAGAGCACAATGTTCACTTCTCAGAACATGTCTTTATGGAACGTCATCTAAAAGGTTGGTGCCCTACATCAGGACCAATACGTCACTTTATGGAATTAGTGTGCATTGGACTTTCCAAGAATCCATACTTGACAGTTCAAGAGAAAATTGAACATATTATGTGGTACAGAGAATACTTTGAATCTAAACAAGACCTGTTACAAGAACTAGGAGCAATTCAGGAGCCATTTCCTGATAAAATAAAAGAAATTACAAAATAAATATATATTAGCGTACTCTACAATTTTTATGTGTATTTCTTATTACTAAATAAATTCTCCTTTTATAAATCCATACACAAATTAATTAAATTTGTATGTATTATATATAAAACAATATATATAATAAATATAATATATAGATAGCTTAATAAATAGTCAAAAGTAAATTATTAAATTGCTAAGCGCATTATAATTATTTAAATATAATATTAATTTTTATTTTGCACAATACATACAATTTTATTATTGAGATGCTAAAAAGTTGAGCTATACAGATTACAAATAGGAATCCTCATAATCTTCAATTAATAAGTTTTTATCTACAGATAATTTAACCTGTATAGCATCATTTACAGGATCCATTGATAATATCACAATTCTGTTTACAAGTAGCCGCCCAGGATTATTCACACTTTGATGTAGAACCATGTCGATTTCATCTCCTACTTCCATCTGTTATAATAATTTTTCCACATATAGTTGTACAAGATACAAAGATAATGATAATCTTTTTGAGATTTTCAAGAAAGAATTACCTCAATTTTATTACAAACATAATATAAATTTACCTCTTTAGATTTTTTTAATACTTTTTTTCCATTTACGCGAAACTTGCTCTCATAAAAGGTCTCCTCTATTTTACTAAGGACAAGAATATGAAATATATAAGACTTGAATAAAAATATTATTAAATAAAGCGACGTTGTACACATGTACATCAGCCGGAAAAAATTAGGCGTACTTGCGACTCATTCCAAACCCAGCTTTAGAAATAGCATCGAATCGAATAGAAGGAACCCTCACTTTGGTTACTTTCGAACCTGCAGGGGCTTCTTCCTCATCTTTCTCTCTCTCCTCGTCAGAATCCTCATCCCTGTCTTTCTTCTGCAATATATTCCAAAAATAATACATTTAATTTACATTGTCCGTGCTAGATCTTCGAAGGAATAAACAAGCGAAAGGAGAAACTAAATAAATTATGTTGAGAAAAATTAATTAAATAAAATTAAGAAGCTAAGTAAATTATATTGTATTAATTAAAGAGAAAATAAATAAATTATATTAATTACAATGCCAGCAGTTCTTTTCCTGGACTTGAATCTTTTCGCTATATACAAGTTACAGTGATTTTGTACACCGTATGTCTTTGCACCGCTGTCGCACAACGAGAGATCCGATTGTAAAGGATCTCGTAGGTGACAAAGCGTGCGCGCATTGTTGCACACCGATCTCCTAATAATGTTAACTGTCACTCTGGACAACATAGCGATTTAGCCGATTACAATTCGGACTATCTACCTGTTGTTGGTTAGATAACCTCTCGCAGTGGAGCGAGCGTGTCCAATTATATCGAGCTCGTTTCCCGTCGTATTTATTTAACAATATGGAACACGAGTGTTCTCAGCCATGAGGGATTAACAGCTTCCTTAATTATCTCGACTCTGTCTCGAAGATTAAGCGCTAAATAAAAAATGTATTAGGTGTGCTTTGTAGATGTACTTGCTGCACTTATCATTCTTTCTCTTTTTCTCTCCAATGTCTAATCAGAGTTCAGAGAGAGAAAATCTTATACCATCTCATTTTAAGTGCAGAAAGCGCGACGTAGTGCAGTTGCAAAGAATGCCTATTGCCATCATCGTATCTGTGTTGAAAAACAATCTGTATAGAAATGCAATTGACATACGCAACAAATGACTTTATGTATTAGATAATTAGATGTTCCAGAATGCGCACGTGGGATGCACAGTGCGATATCCTGTGCCAGCGGGGATAATTTTTTTTCTCGGGCAAAATTGCTCCGAGTGATTTCTAAATCGGAGCAATTAAAGCTGATGAACAAGCGCTCTACGATTAATTAGGACGAATCAGCAGCCTTGAACATGTTTTTTTTATTGTTTTTCTTTTTATTAATAAAATTTTATAATAACAGATCTTATAATAACACTGTAAAAGTTAACTACAAAATAACTACAAAGATTTTATAATAACAGATTTTATAATAACTGCAAAAGTTAACTACAAAATAAATACAAAAGATTTTATAATAACAGATTTTATAATACTGCAAAAGTTAACTACAAAAAATAATTACAAATAATTTTATAATAATACAAAAGTTAACTATACAAAAGATTTTATAATAGATTTTATAATAACTGCAAAAGTTCACTACAAAATAACTACAAAAGATTTTATAATAACACAGCAAAAGTTAACTACAAAATAACTACAAAAGATTTTATAATAACAGATTTTATAATAAGTGCAGAAGTTAATTACAAAATAACTACAAAAGATTTTATAATAATAGATTGTATAATAACTGCCAAAGTTAACTACAAAAGATTTTATAATAACAGATTTTATAATAACTACAAAAAGATTTTATTTAAATCTCGCTTTTTGAAATACGGTCTGCTTGATGGGAGAAAATTTTCTAACATCTCTGAAGCCATGGGGCGCCCATGAGGTGGGGCAAAGAGAGTGCCCCCCCTTCCGGAAGTATAACAATATGCAGCTACAAAGAACGAATCTTCAGCGTTTTCAAATCGTGGAATTTGTGCTGTAAGATTTGTAAATCGCGGGCAAGCGGAAGTATGCGACTCTCAACTACTCTCAAGTCAAGTTTGGTAGTTAGATCGAAATCTTCTGTAAGCTTTTCCTCGTCACGCGCACATGTTTCTCCCATCGATCTGTCAATCAAAAATCGCGAGAGTATTTATCAAGTATTTATTGTCCAGAAATCGGAGCTGGGAAGACGAAGAGGCGTCTCATTTGGGTTCACGTTCACGTTCCGCAGCCGACGACCATCCTGCATCCTGTCGCAACGAGGATCTCTGATGCGTTGCAGCGCCCCATCGCTTCTCGTCGGATTATTTGTATTTTCATCGCTGGGGAACGCTGTGCTAGAGCATCATGCCAAAGAATAAGGGTGAGTTAGTCCCCGCGTTCCGCCTCGCGTTCACTTTTCTCCTCTAAATCCCCGCGATTTTTGCTCGTCGCGATCTGGCTCCGTCGATGTGGTTAAGTTTGCTAACCTAATCTGCGTCAACGTCAAGATCGTCCTCGAGGCGACCCGAATCTCATTATTCTCATCTTTTCGCATTTCGAGAGCGTTGTATCACGCGAGTCACGTTTTGTCCGCAGGAAAGGGAGGTAAAAATAGGAGAAGAGGAAAGAATGAGAACGAGACCGAGAAGAGAGAGCTGGTGTTCAAGGAAGATGGACAAGGTGAGGGTGGGAGGACAATGAGATACGGTGTGAACGACGCGACGTCACCTCGGGAACGAGTGTCGGTGATTCACACAGTGTTCATTTTTGTACAGAGTACGCTCAAGTGACGAAAATGCTGGGCAACGGTAGGCTAGAGGCCATGTGCTTCGACGGAGTCAAACGGTTGTGCCACATCCGAGGCAAGCTGCGGAAGAAGGTGTGGATTAATCAGGGGGACATCATACTGATCGGGCTGCGAGACTATCAGGACGCCAAGGCAGATGTTATACTCAAATACACGTCCGACGAGGCACGTAACTTGAAGACCTACGGCGAGTTCCCAGAAACTGGTAAGTGGCATCCTGTGTCATTTTGTCGCGAGCGAATGGAGATTGCGAGGTGTAGTTTGGTAGAGCTCGCCTAATTTTTGATGAAAATATTCGTATAAATTATTACAACGAAATCTTGTGCAAAAAATCTGAATAATTTGTCTTATGTCTTCTGTAACATAAAACTTTCTCTTCTTAGTGCGTATCAATGACACAGTAACCTTCGTGGAAGATGGATTCGATGAAGACATTGAATTTGGTGATGAAATTAGCGACGATGATGAAGATGACGTTGACAATGTAAGTTTTCATACTTTTGAAATTTTGTAATATTCTATCTACTTTTGTTACATTATTGTTATAACTTGTTTTTTCATTCTTTAGTTTCTTTACTTAAAACACTTACTTTACTTTTTTATGCAATAGCAATTAAAAAGCTTGACTTTGTTTTCTCTTCATTTATTCCAGTAATAATATGATGTGCCATTATCCTTACAGATCTGATGACCCGCAGTGTAATAATAAAAAAAGATACATCGCGAGAAAGTGCGTGGGGACATCTATTCATTTCACAAAATGCAATTATACAACGTCAAAGTTTCCTTCTGTCGAATAGCTCATCTCCCTGTATGTATCTATAAATAAATCGTCAGTTTATGGGTAACATCATGCTCCAGTTTGAGTAGTCGTTTTTTGATATTTGTAAATTTTTATAGGAACGTGAGTTCTTTTCAAATAGCGAAATTACAGATGATATTTAGCATATTGAATTAACATTCGCGTACACGCCAGATTAGCTGGATCTGCGTTTGTGTACGTAATCAGCATGCGTACCACCTTTGTACGATCGTTTTTCTTTGTATATTTCCTTTTTATTTGCGACATGTATTATCTGCCAATTCGTAAAATACACAATATACCATTATTTAAGCAGAAAATGAAATATCACTTTGTATATCATGCAGTAAGTACTCTTTTTATATGTTGAAATGTCTCTCACTAAAATTTATCCATCGAGAAGTAACATTAGATTTGTGAAACTTCGATGAGATTTTAGAACTATTACAATTAGTGTAAATTAATAAATTAAAAGACACGTGAGGAGAAGCTCTGAATGATTTTTCTGTCTCAGCGTTGTTTTCTAGCTTCAATTGGTTAACACACGTTGTTAATATTAATATAACTATTCAGTATGACAAATAACGCGTGCCAGATGAGATTCTCAGGACATGCGTTTTGTTATGCATCAGTGCAATCGTTCAATGCATGTTATTCTTCGTTGTATCAAAAGGGAATTACAATGTACTGCATTTCGACAATATCGCTGGGTATTAGCAACAACGAAAATGTGCAAATTATTTGTATTATTTTTGTCTCGATGTGAAATAATCTGGGAAATATTTAGTTGATTATAATACAATTAAGCGGAACAATAATTTGATTGTGAATTCGAACTTTTTTCATGTTAAATAAAATTACATATGTAAATGGAGAGAAAAATACTTACTTTTCCTACACCTTTTCCCTGTAACTTATCAATTAGGAATAAAGTAAGATCTAGAACGTAATATCGTTATATGCTTTATAATGTGAAGAATATATGTTTAAAAATGTAAAATTATCCTGTTTAATTCCGAAATATACTAGTTTTTCTTTTTTTAAACAGTGGAATATTTGAAAATAATAACGAAAGAAAAATGCATAAAGAAAATAAATGGTGATCGATCGGTTATTATCGGATGTCCAAGTATGTGAATAAGAGGGTGAGATGGGTGTCCCTTTCTCCTTCCTTATCGTTCCATTGCAGAGGACGGTGTAATTCTGATGCAACATTTTATTTATTATGCCGCTGATAGTTCTATCACACAATAGTATATAGTAAATTATAGTCTCTTTTGTTTTTGATACCTTGACGCCATGCAATGCCATTGTAATGATAGCTTAATGCCATTATAGTATTGAGGAGGGACATGTAATTAGCGTAGAGGGAAATATGCTTGACTGCTTGACGTGTTACGTTGTCCACGAAAATTAACTTGTACAAAAGTATGTGTGAGATATAAAGCATCGGCACGACACTGGCACGTCAATGCTCCGACGATGATAAGTGGCGCTGATATTACATGCGTTTACAATATACGTTCCTATCATGTATGTCGGTAGCGTAAAACAATACAAAGTACGTTGCTACTGCACATAGAACATATCGTCTGTATGTCGCGTAATGTAGTCACGGGTAGCTGCGTTTCGCGTATCTGTATAACGAAGTACGACGCGTACAAAATGTTTCTCCCCTCGTGAGATAAATCGAAGCAACACCGTTGATAGCGTTGAAGCACCAGCGTCGCGGTATTAGTATAATGAATTATATACTAAATGTTACGACAATACATGGGAGCATATTGTTTTATTTTGATGCGCGTGTGTGATTGTGCCTTTGGTCCTTAGGTCAGATAGGCTCTAGGCAAGTCTATTAAACGTAGTATAACAGTCATTATAGATAATAATTTATAAACTTCAGATAGCATAATCATTATATCTTTCAATATATTATACATTAATAGAATAGCTTATTTAAATTTTGTTTTTCTTTTAAATATATTTATATATTATATGATTTTCCTTCCTCCCCTCCTGCGCTCATTGAAATCGTGTCGTACACTGAAAGCTAATATCGGCTTAGATATTAAAAACGAATCCGCATCGCCCGGGTTTCAGACAGCGTAATCTCTACATTGTCGCGTGTCGTTAGCTGCTATTTTAGTTTTACACTGGTTCACGTGGATGACACAACGTCGACAGTATAACCGTACCGAGCTTACAAATAAACGAGCGTGTGTAACATTTATCCAGAGGGCTCGCTATATAAATAATATACTCCTGTTGGCGTCTTACAATTATTACAATCGTGTCCATAGTACATTTATTTATATATATATATATGTATATGTATATATATATATATATATATTATATATATATAAGTTACGCTAAGAAATTATCATATATACAATTAAAAACTGTTAGGAAATATCCTTTAAACAATTTAAATTTATACATTATGTGTTCCGATGCATAAAAACATTTATTTCTCACTGTTAATCAAATCAACACGGCCGGTGCGCGCGATGGTCCGGCACCTCTCGCGGCTCGTCGTTCTTCTTTTTATTGTGCCTGAACTCGCGACTTTGAGTCGAGTAACAACAAGAAATTCCCATATTCCCGTTTCCAGAAACTTCGTCAATTGTCCATCGCCGAAAGTGTTAATGAAGAATATATATGTATATCCATATGTACTGCCGATCTATTAAGCGATATATTGCGCGGATAGAGAGATGTATAATCATCCTAAAGCTTAAACGGGCTATTCTCGCGAGAATCTTACTTATATAGACGATCGCTGATATCGGCAGATATCGCATCGTTCGATCTCATCTTGTCGCATTTCCGCCTTTTTCGCGTCTCTCCCTTCTCGGCATTCCCCATCGCGTCTCCGCCTGATACTTTCCTTCCCTTCCATTTCGCATTATACCTTCGGACAACACGAGAAAGGCGTTGAACATACATGGACGGGTTGGCATAGTGAAGACTAGCGCGGATCGGCTAGTCGGACTAGCAACGACATACGCAGACACATCATCATTATCATCATAATCATCATCATCATCATTATCGATCGCGAGATTCAGACGAACGCAAAGAGGTAAGGCAACCGAGCGGAACGGAAAGGCAAGCAAACTCGAAGCGTAGGCCATGAGCGTGATAGTAAATCATCGTGCATGCTTTTGTGTGGCTTAAGGGAGGCAGCACCCCGAGGGAGCGAGCGTCTCCACGTGCCTCCCGGTCCTATCGTGATCGAAAACTCGACGCCCGAGGACGCGCCGAGCCGAGTCCGAGGTCCATCGAGGTGCTTGGTTCAGGTCCTCGCTGAAGGATGCGAGGATCGACGAGGAGACCGACGTCGGGACCCCGACGGCGACTTCTTCCTTTCTTCTCATCGCAAGTTTGAAGGGGCGGGGCGCGCGTTACTCCTAATGATCCTTCCTCTCCTCCGTCATGAACGTGTCCATGATCTTCTGCATCGATTCCCGCAGATCGTCCGTGCCACCGGTTCCCGTTAGCGTCCTCGCTTCCGTCCGCGTCGTGGTCGTCGTTACGCTGCAAGAGACGATTCTCTCGAGATCACGTTTATCTGCACGCGACTTCTCGTTAACTTTTCGATTTTTCGACGCGTCGTGATTACTCAGGGTGTTTACTCAAATTATAAAAAAATTCCCGGATTTCCCAGGTATTTTTATTAAAAATTCTAGGTAAGATTAGAGAACTTTTAAATGCCATTTTGAAATGAATGATTATTTTATTAGATGCCCTTTTTAATGTTTCTTATAGTCTTCCACAAAACTATACCTGTATTCTTCTACAATTGGAGCCGCGAAACTTATAATATATATGGAAGGCTTACTATATTAATATAGTAATAGTAATAAAACTCTTTTAAATTGTCTTCTATTGTTATCCTGATTTTTTAAATTAAAAAAACTTGCAAATCACACGAGAATGTACGTGAATATACGCGAATGTGTATGCGAAATTTATTGCTAACCAATTGTCGACATTCTACATTATCAAAAAAAAATATTTAAAAAACAAATTTTTCAGAAAAAGACAGAATTTAAATTTAAAAGTAAAATTCCAAAAATGTCCCTGAGTGCTAATAAAATTCCATGAAAATTGCCTGATTTTTAAAGGTAAAAATGAAATCCTCTCAAAATTCCAGGTTTTCTAAGTTTTTCCAGATAGTAAACACTCTGTTACTACACGACGCGAAGAAAAATTCTCAAATAAAGAAGCAAGTAAACTTGATCACCGTTAGGAGACAATAGCCGACATACCTGCCCATGTTACGTGATTAAAAAAAAAAGAAAAAAAGATCGTAATTATGTATGTACCTTTCCTGTGTGACAGGATCCACCTCGATCGTTGTCGTTTCCATGAAGGATGGCTCGCTATGTTGCAAAAAGTCAGATTCTGCGACAACAAACGAGAACAAATCAAACCCCTGCCTCGTGCGCTTCGCGAACGCGGCGGATTTTCGCTAATTTCGCTGCTGCGTGTTTTACATAGAGAACAAGTACGAATCGTATATATATCTCAATTTTTACATCATGCCCAAAACAAGGGGATAAGACTAGACACATATAAAAAAAGTTACAACACCGCTAAACATTTGACGATACATAATATATATATATATGTTGTATATGTATATAATACGCATTTTCACTCAACCAGCCAAAACTATATGCAACCGTTTTCTCCTCACGTGTCGTCTCCCTCTGCACCGTGAAGACTAGAGCGGGCATTATACCTCGCGTGACTTATACTTGTTATACAACTTTTACTGTGTAAACTACTCGTCCTCTCGATACTGTGATGCTAATTACTTTTACACGTGTGCTACAAGCCGTAAATCATCTCAAACTCGGCCGAATTCCTATGTCCCGATTGCAATTCAAACGTATCGCACGGCGACTGATCGCCAATCCGCACGGGGGGTGAGTCTGATAAATCGTGGTACAATCGACGAGGAGGTGATTCTCCTCGCTACATCCTCTGTTCATTCTTTCGCGAGAAGCTCCCTCGCCGATTCTACGACGATCTCCCCTGTATATCTTCGTGTACGAGAAGATAAAAGGTAATTGCATGACCGGGAATCCTAAATAGCAGTCTAACAGATTGCTTTCGGTCCCAATCGCTACTGGGATTTTTATAAAATCCTTTTTGACGCGAATGAAAAAATACTGGTCAACGAAATTGAAAATCTTATTGAATCATGGCAATTCTAATTTTGCAGCAGTTAGACAAACTTAGGGTTCACCTTTTGAACATACATGCGCAACTGTTCTGCTATTTAGGGTTTTGCTCGAAGAATCAGCTACGTTTCATAGGAAGACAGCACCGTAACAGCGCTTAGAGATAAACGCTCTCATCGATCTGTAGTTAATTAAGTACGGCGACATTATTACTGAGCAATATTCGGAATACTTCTCAGTACGATTGTGCTGCGCGCAGCGAGCTCGTGTGAAGCGCTGATAAAAGCCGCTGAACAAAGCATTTTAGCAGTTAGTCGTAAGAGATGTAGGTACTCAACGTTCTCGGTACAGAACAGAAGATTATACTACGGTAAAAACTGAAAGTGGTGTTCCCTCGACAGTTTAGCAAATACATCCGGATATTATATACATTCTGATATATATGAAGTTTGAGAATGCGGTACTGTAGCAGAGACTTATCGATGCGGCATCTCAACGAAGTGAAGCAATGACTCTCGCGTGAAGATACAAGTCAAAAAGGTTTCCGACTTAATATTTTTACACGTTGTTGTGCGCTCAACGAGATACATCTTCCTTGGGTAAAGAATGTTACCGGTAATCGTTATGTTCCAAACGTGGGAAAGTGAAGTTATCAGGTATTGATTTCTTTATGCGCGAGTCTACCGCCCTTTGGTTTTGACCGTAGTTTTGCACAAAACGCTCCATGAGATTGGCAGACATTTCATAGGAGCCCGCACTAACTACATTAGTTAGTATTGTTAGACGAACGGTCAGGTATTGTTGGAGTATTATTGTAGGTGTTCGGTAATATTAATTCCCGATGCGGGAAGGGGACGTTAATAAATCCTCGCGGTGATTTCAAGTTCTTCGGAGCGACGACAAATTATTTTATTTGAGTTGATCTTCACGTCTGGCACGTCAAAATGGGAAACTGTATCGGATTGGGAAAATTCAAGTGATCAGGGATACTGAATCAATAAAGCACGCGTGTCACGCGTTAATCAACGCGTTGAACGTTGATCAGCCATCGAAAAGAATCGTTGCGTCTATAGTTCGGATCAGCAGATCGCTAATAAGAAGAAACGGTTTAGGCTCGTGGGATGCGAGGAAGAAGCACGAGTGTCCTCTGCCTCGGTTCTCCGTTCCCACGGGAATTGAAACCGGATGTAATTCCGGGGAGTCCGCCTTTCGATGCGTCGAAACGGTGCTGAAAATCCAAACTCGCCGGAGTTATATCGGTTCCTAGTCCCCTTCGCACCGCCTTGCGACGTACGTTTGCAGTTCTGCGGGTTCGGAAGGGGGTTGGATGCGGTGGTGGATTCGTTAAGAAGCCGCAGCACATCGGTTGCAACGCAACTCGCTCTCACGTCGCGGCGAAAAGAGAGTTGGTTTGGTGCCGTTCGAGAAGTAGCCGTGTGTACTCATCCGTACATCGATAGAATCCGATCGAAAGCAAGCTGCACACCTTGTGCTTGCACACGTGTATATAGGCACGATACATATACATACACTTAGAGATTACTTACATGACGATTCGCCTAACAATCCTAACGTGACTAAAAAACACGACTGTTGGTCCCTCTACACTTTAGCTTTATCTTGAGTTGCTTATTGTCAGAAGAGAGCTAGAGGGGTAATAGTGATCTATAGGATGCTCGAAACTAAAACAAAAAAGAAGAGAACAGAAAGAGAAGAGGAGGAGAGAAAGAAGACGAGAACGGAAAACGAAAGATAAAGAGAGAGGAGAGCGGGAGCTCTTTTCGGTACGGCGAAGGTACGTGCAACTAGGCATAAAACATATCTTTCTATTGATCGGAGCAGGAAGATCGTCGTGTCCCGACAACGGGGCACTGCGTAAAAGTGAAACAGCTACTACGGGCGTAGACTATAAGGTTCGTACGATGCAAAGATGCAATCATGCGGGGGGTGTCAATGTCAATACTCATGCAGGCCGTACTCCAGAAAAAAGAAAGCTTGCGGAACAAATTCGTCGATCGTGGGGGTTTACCTGTCCTCTCGAGGTAAATGACGATCTATCACACGTACGTGACGTACTCGGTATCGGTACAGGAGAATGACCCTACGTGTGACAGAAGGCAGTTCAGTTTTACAAGTCAGTACGCCACTCGTTGCGCGTTTTTCTTAAATCTCCCTCGCTGTTCGCCAGGATTATTAAGATCACTGCTGACGTTCGAAGTAAACCTTCCTCGTAAGTTATTACGCGGACAAACTAGCTTCGAAACCATTGCGATTGCCAATGGTTTAAAAAACACGAAAGTAGATTTCGGTATTACACGCGATCATTACATTCGATGAATATATCTATCGATAATGTTTTGCACATTATCACTGAGACGTTGCATACTTCGTAAATATAATATTGATACAAGCCCTAAACATCACTCATAACAATCAAAGATATCTATCAATTAATTATATACTTCTTCTTCAAAAGTGACGCGTTTGAAGCAATCATCTGATTGATGTGTATTATAACTTTAGCATTTCTGAATCTTTACTTACAAAAGTGCATACACGAGTTAAGTTCATAAGAATGGTCACTTATACCATTTTTATAGGCGAAAATTCAAGCTAACCGACGCGCATTGATCGGGAAAAGTTTGAGACGTGTCACTTTTGAAGACAAGATGCAATATCGAGTAATAATACTGATTGGCAGCTTAGATTTCTATCCTAATGGCCGTAAAAGCTTGGCCTGGCTTCAGAAAGATGTTTAACATTATAAAACAGTATATTCTTTAATAGAAAATAAATAATGTGAAGGGTAATCGTACCCGGCTTGCCTCGGGATATTGTTAGACAGGGTGTGGATGACACGCTGAAACGTTTGTGGCTCCAGGGCAAGTATAAGCGCTACTAGAAGTACCAGCACAGCGACAGCTATGCTCATCCAACACGCGCAGCTGGCTCTACCGGGTGTCTTCGTCCTAGTCTTCCGTTCTATCGTATTGCCTGAACAAACCGACCGTACCATACCGTGTGTTTCTGCTACTTAAAGTTTATCAATTTCCATGAATTATCCTCGGACATATGAATTTCGATAAGTTGATTGATTGATTAACTGATTGACTGATTGACTGGATGATGGCTCCACCGCCATGTGATTAGTATGAAGAAGCCGAGAGTAACAAGATAGCCACATTCTGTCTCGAAAGTCAAAGTCGAGATTATCTGTGTAATGATTTTATCAGATATGTAATGATTTTATCAGATTACCGATGGATTAATTTTATTATCGTTCAATAATACTCACGATTAAATTCTCGTCTGATCGCAAAATATTATTGATATTTCAATTTATCGCCAAATTGGAAGTTTCGAAAGCCGCACTCAAAGATTTAATCGCAACTGTCTTCGCTGAATTTCACGAGTGACGAAAATAATCTCATGCAATTTTTGGAAAAGCTTCCGTGAATTGGCTTATACCCTCTAGCATTAAAATGAACCAGATGTGCGTACTGAATTTATGCCCCGTGAAAATTTTTTAAACGCTTGTCGCGATCTTTGTATGATCTCTCTTTTTGATCGTTGCAAATCCCCTGTTATTTCGTCAACGCCATTTCGACAAAATCACGTAAAGATATTTCGCGGCACGTTAGCGCTTACTTTTCACATATCATCGAAGGTTCAAGCGCGACGTGTGATAGATATATGTTCGATCGTTCAACGTGGTTGATCGCGAATGAGCCTCGAATGAAAGTATGCTAGTTCCAGGAAGCCCCTGATCGCAAGACTCCATCCATCCTGTAGCCAAGACCAACGGAAAAACAAGAAAGATAAAAGAACGACGTTATCGTCGAACGTTTTCCGAACGAGAAGCAACACTTAGTTGACCAACCATTAACCGCACATGTCACAATTCTTCGCAGCGCGCCCACGAAGAGGAGTATACCGCACACTTTATGCAGACTTATACGACTGCGCTTCACAAGCTTTATTTTTCCTTGCGAGTCATTATCCTTCTGTACGCACGACGCCGTCGACATCGTGCGATAATTACGGTTTACGCAAAACATCACAGATCATGCAATTCCCAAACGAATAATTCCCATTTTGCACCTTGCAACCTCAAGTTTCGAGCAGCAATAGATAGTCAAAGGTCCTCCCAACTGAAAATTATCGAAAATTATGTTCCAAATCTTCGACGTCAATTATTCCGTCCAAACTCAAAAAGGATTTCTTCAATTTCCTTTTAAGACTAACTATTAATGCACTGTGAAATATCTCATATAAATCTAATTTAAAAAATCCTATTAAAACTCAAAATTTCAAACGCAAATTGTAAATGAGCTAGTAGAGGACCTTTGACTGTCTCACGTTTTAATCCCAATTTATATCCCTGGAACAATCGTATATCCATGATATCTAATTCTTAAATACGAGTGATCTTAATCGACCGCTTTATCGTTCCAGGGATAATCTTCATCGATCGAGTCCCATCACCCAATGTTAACTTTCTTCATCAGACAACCGCAAACATCGAACGTGCTCTCATGCAACTGGCAGGAAATACGAGGAAATGCATGCAAAGGTAGTCGGGGTTCAACATCAAAGCTCAACGTGTGGTAATCTATATACAGATATATATATCTTTTCGTTTCTTTTCGGGCTCGTTCGTTCACATAATCTGGGAGGTAACCGATTTAGCGAGGGGGGTTTCGAGGGGTATGTACATTGCTTATGCAGAAGGTTAGCTGTGAGAGTGCGGTACCTTGGTCGTCCTCCAACGGGGACAGCTCCGCACCTTCGTGCAGTGCTACATCCGACCCGCTGGAACTGCCCAACGTACGCCTCTTGCTCGGGGATCTTCTTCTAGGTTGCGGCGAACCGTCACTATCGGTGTCGCTGTGCATATCGTGTCTTGAACTACCACCGTTCTTGTTGTTGTTATTGTTGTTGTTGTTGCTGGTGAATACGTCAACGCCACCACCGTTTCCGGAGCCGGGCGACGTGTCTTGGGAATACTGCGCCTCCCACTGTTCGTTCGCCGCTGTCCAGGAGGCGGTCTCCCCGATCTCGGATCTCGTTAATTGCTCCTGGAGACTTCTCAGGGCGGACTCCGCGTCCCCGTAGCCGCCGCTGCTGGAGATCATCGTTCTCACCACTCTCTCGGTTCTCTCGATTTCCGGCGTCTCCGTCATCACGCGTTGCACAGTCGTGACCGTCTGTACGATACCGTCGGACTCCGATCTGTCGGTCCTTATCGTAGTGGTGGACGAATCCTTATCGCCAAAGTCAAAGATCTCGCTCGGCAGCGTGCTAGCGACCTGGTTTATTCTCTTGACAACCTCCTCGCGCGTTACGGGTTGCAAAGCATCATCCTCCGACGTCATAGTCACGGTTCTCACCGTCTCCACGATACCGCCCGTCTTCAAAAGTTCCTCAAATTCCGCAGGATCGATCGACGGGTCGCTGGTCACCATCGTAGTCGTTGTTCGTCGTATTTGCTCTACCGAGGGAATCATCTCCGTCCTGCTGCTTATCGCAGTCTCGGTCAGATCGTCCGCTTTGACCGTCTGAATCGCACCGCTCGGTGATACTCCTCTCTTCTCCTCCATCGTTTCCTTGGTCAACTCCCCGTCCCTGTATTCCCTGGTAATGTATTTAACGGTTCGCGAAACCGCTTGCGGACCGATGATACGGTCTTCCGAGGACTCTAAGGGGACGGATTCAGGATCGTCGCTCGATTTAGGCGCTTGAGGGTCGATTTTAACGGGTATCTTGCTCTTTGGACTGCTCTTGCTCGGCGACTGTGCCTCCTGCGTCGGCTTGGGCGGCTGCTCGACCGTTTTACGTGTTCGTGAGGCATCACTGAGCTCCAGATGGAACTCGGGTTTGGTAGACGGCTTGGTGGTGGAGTGACGCGGGGCGGGAACAGGTTGTTTTGATGGAGCAGAAGTAGCATGCCTCTCTACAGTCCCATCAATCTCAGCCGAATCATGCCCTGACCCATCCAAAAGGACATGGACAAGAACAGGAACAAGGACATAAAGCACATTGATACACACTAAGAATTTCAACTCTAGCCCAGCTGCCAAAGTTGGACCGGAAAGATTCGGAGCGTGTCTGCCTCGCATACGCATGTGTACGCGCACAACTAATAAACGAGAGACTCACGCTGGTGCACGCACGCACGCACGCACGTGGGATATGGGAGAGGCGATCCCGGAGAGATGCGCCTCGCGCGTGATGCGTGTGCGCGTGCATCGCGGCTCTGCCCGGGTATTTAGTTTTCTTTTTTTTTTTAGTTAGTATCAATACTGCAACCAGGATTAGTCTGTTTATCGAATACGAAAGAGAGTACACTCATTAAAAAACGGTGTCTGGTCGTGGCGCCTGAGTCTTACTAAAATGTACCACTATAGAAGCAGAGAAACACGTCGAGAGAATTTGCTCCTTCTACGTTTAGACTATTCCAAATCATTTTTCTCGAGATCACGCAGTTAATTGAAAAAAAAAGAAAAATCTAAACTACGTTTCTTCTACTTGTCTTTTTTTCAAGAGGGATCACCTCCTCACCGGTACGACGATGTTAGAATTTGCTGGACACTCTGTACAACTGGCTAAACTACTCGACGAGTATATACTATATACAGATTGGCTTTTCGACCGAGCGATCGAGAGCTACTTCTCGTCCTCGTTGCGCGTATATCGACAATAAAAAACTAGAGATCGGTAACTATTTAGTAAGAGACGTGCGCACAGTATCAGTTAGTGTGAAAGCGTCGGCAGGTGCTAACTATGGAAGATAAAGCTAAATATAAATGAGGGCACCAAAAAACAGAGTCTGCTACCGTTACTGATCTTCGATCGGAGATGATGATCCGCGTACGTGAACTCTTTTACATTTTACTCGAGTCGATTTTACGTTACCTGCTTTCGTCGAGGTGTACGCCTGGTCCGCCAGGTTCTGTGCCCGTCGCGCAGCCTCTTTGGTCACATCTGAAAAGTTCACACAGAGAGAATTGAGTTTACACCAGGAATCGGCAAGTACGACATTGAAAGCAGTGATTCAACAAAGATTAGATGATGGATGATGTTTTTTTTTCTCTGCATGGCATACCTCGGTTCATGCTTCACTAGTTGTGGTATTCCTGTTAATTTCAATGAGACATAATTACCGCATAATCGTAAACACGTGATCTCTATATGTTATACGCTACAAACGAAAAAAAAAAACGAGACACGATTGGTGACAAAATAAGGTTCCGGCGTTCAAGAAGTGGTACTAGGAAAATTATCCATCATGGTAAGAGACGTTTGAAAAATAACGTAAAAACCTGGAATCATGCATTCAACGGGTGTTAACAAAATCATTGTTAAGACGTAACTGAAAATAAGTATAGCAAATAATTAAACGTAGTACATATAGGTATATCGTTCGTTCTTCTCGGTATCGACCGGATGTCTCTTTGAATCTTCATACTATAGCGAACTGTTCCTGATTTGGATTTCATCTTAAATATAATAATCATAATGAAACGCATCATTCATGTAAAATTGATGTCGATTAACAATATACCCATTCGATACACATAGAAACATAAAGAAAATCCAAAACAGTACGCAGAAAATTATAATAGGGACAAGCGGTAGTATAAATGTCTCAGATGTTGTCGATCGGTTCTACGGGTTGTAAAACGATGAATTAGTGAACTGGAAATGACTGAGAGATTAAAGTGTTAGGTTTCATTAATGAGTGACGAAGGTGCATGAATGTATATATATGTATATATCTCTCTTTTTTTTTGCTCTCTGATGTCACGAGAATAACTAGTAAAACTGAAGTTACAGAGAAGCGTCAACTTAATCATTAATCATGTTACACACAGCTGGTATATGTAATATATAATATATAGATATAGATATGGATATAACGCAAGATTATTGCAAGATACCTTCGGTTCTACTGTCAGTGAACTCGGCGAGTGAACTGGGTGGCGGTGGGGTCGTTCGCACAGACTTTGTCACGATTGTGGTGACGGAGTGCCGTGTGCGAGGCTCGGGGTGCCCTACCGTAGTTACTGTCTCTACTACTCTACGCGAACTGTCCGAATCGTCCGCGGCCGCGACCTCCTTACCCGGACTAATCTTTTGTGGAATGCGAGATACTCTCTTAACGCTAACTGTCTCGGTTAAATGCTCGCCGGACGTTTCCGGCCTGCCAGCTACCTCGGACCTACGGACAACTACCTCCTGAGCACTCTCGCTTGTGCGTTTCGATCCTACTCTATCACCGATTCTTCTCGTTTCCATTGTTGACGTTTCTGTCACTTTGCCCGTTCTCTTACTAACAGGCGAAGCTTTGTCCGCGCCTTTAGTATCAGCTGGTGATTTTGACACCTTCGAGGTGACGGTCTTCTTTACGGCTTTGACGGCGCCGACAGATTTATCTTTCGCGTCGGTTGTCGACTTGGTAGATTTATCTTTCGCTTGAGCGAGATCGCTCTTAGCGCGAGCTTCCTCCGCGGTTGCCTCCTGCTTGGTCTCCTCTAGGAACTCCTTCATGTCATCCGTCGCGTCTTCTACCGCGTGTTTGGCGCTCTTCACCACGCCTGATAGAAAACCGCCTGCTTTTTGCTTGACCTTTTTAGCTTCTTTCGCGGTCTTGTCCTTAGCGGTCTCCGCGGTACTGCTGACTGCACCCGCGCCAGCTGCTAATTTTCCTTTAACTACTCGTGTGTCTTCCTTTGTCTCGCTCACGACGGTATCTTTGGTGCGTTTGGTCTTCTGCGTCACATCCTGACCGGTGGACTTAACTTTCTCGCCGGTTTGCGACACACTTTGTCCTATCTTACTTCCCGCCGCTTTCACAGTAGAAATTGTTTTGTCTTTAGCACCTTTTATGCTGGAAGGACTCTTCTCTTTGACATCTCTCGCGCCCTTCACAACTTTATCTGTGGTGGTTTTAATCTCGCCGGTGGCTTTACCCTTTGCTTGTCCGAGTTCCTTTTGTCTCGCCTTTGCCGCGGCCTCTCTAGCGAGCGCTTCATCAGCAGCTGCTTCCTGCCTGGTTGTTTCCAGAAAGTCCTTCACGTCAGCGGAAACTTCCTTTCCTGCCTTCTTTGCACCCTGAATAACTCCAGACAGGATATCTGAACCCTTGTCTTTCGCCTTTTTGGCATCTTTCGCAAGCTCGTCTTTGGATGCTTTGGCGCCGTCAGAGACAGCATCGGCACTTGTAACTAATTTGTCCTTCACTGCCTTTGTATCCTCTTTTATTTCTTTATCAAGACTTTCTCTGGCATCCCTTATACCATGTGCAATCTCCGTGGTTTTGGATTCTACTTTCTCACCGACTTTCTTCGTCTCAGTCGCTAGCTTATCAACAGCAACTTTCGTGGTATCTGCTGCTTGGGCAACTGTCTCGGAAATTTTATCTTTAGAGTCCTTGACATCAGCTACCAAATCTTCCGTAACGTCCTTTGCGCTACCGACAACAGTATCTTTCTTTTGTTCCAATTTCTTCAAATCAGCCGCAGCAGTTTCTTTAGCACGAGCTTCTTCTAATTTTGCCTCGTGTTTCGTCTCGTCCAGAAATTCTTTGACGTCGCCCTTTGCGCTCTCGACAGCGTGTTTCGCGCCTTTGACTATTCCCGAGAGAAAACCGGATCCCTTTTCTTTAGCTTTCTTCGCTTCTTTAGTTGTCTTGTCCTTAGCTGTTTCAACACCATCGGCCACGGCTTCGGTTCCCGCTGCCAATTTCTCTTTTACTTTTTTCGTATCATCCTGTACTTCCTTGACAACTGCATCTTTGGTATCTGCAGCTCCTCGTGCAACAACTCGCGCTGTCGAATCTATTTTTTCACCAGCTTCTTTCATTTCTGAGGTTACTTTGTCTTTAGCAGTCTTGGCCGCATCAGCAGCTTTATCAATATCTTCGGAGACTTTCTCAGTAATTTTATCTTTTGCCTCCTTTGCTGCAGCGACAGTTCTATCCTTGGCATCTTTTACCCCAGCAACAGTTTGATCAGTTGTATCTTTTACACCAGTAACGACAGCATCCTTTTTATGTTCTAGTTCCTTCAGTCCACCCGCTGCCGCTTCCTTAGCACGAGCTTCTTCCGATTCTGCTTCGCGTTTCGTTTCATCTAGAAATTCTTTGACGTCGTCTGCTGCACTTTCGACGGAATGCTTGGCGCCTTTAAATATTCCCGACAGAAAACCGGATCCCTTTTCTTTAGCTTTCTTTGCACCTTTGGTCGCTTTATCTTTAGCAGCTTCGGTACTATCGGTTACAGCATCGATACCAGCTGCCAACTTTTCTTTTGCTAATTTTGCATCGTCTTTCACTTCTTTAGCCGTTGCATCTTTAGTGTCTTTGGCAGCTTGTGCAACATCTGCCGCAGTTGTTCCTATTTTTTCACCAATCTTCTTTGTTTCTGTTATGACTTTCTCACCAGCTGCTTTCGTGGTGTCAGTAATCTTTTGAGCATCTTTCGAAATGTCTTCAGTAATTTTATCCTTTTTGTCTTTTACTGCAGAAACTGTTTTATCCTTTGCATCTTTCACGTCAACGATAGTTTTGTCTATAATCTCTTGGACTCCGGTAACTGCAGCGTCTTTTTTGTCCTTCAAGTCTTTCAGATCCGCCGCAATTTCTTCCTTAGCGCGTTCCTTTTCTAATGATGCTTCTCTTTTCGTCTCTTTCAAAAATTCTTTGACATCACCAGTTGCTCCTTCTACGGTGTGTTTTCCTCCTTTAAATATACCCGATAGAAAACCAGATCCCTTTTCTTTAGCTTTCTTAGCTTCTTTAGTTGCCTTGTCTTTAGCGGCATCAGCTCCGTCGGCTACAACTTCAACTCCAGTTGCTAATTTTTCTTTCATCATTTTGGTATCATCTTGAACTTCTTTAGCGGCAGCATCTTTGGCACTCGTAATTCCTTCTGCAATGTCCCGACCCATCAAATTTATTTTTTCACCAATTTCTTTCGTTTCGGATGTCATTTTGTCTTTAGCAGCTTTGCCTGCATCAGCAGCTTTCTGAATATCTTCCGAGACTTTTTCAGTGACTTTATCTTTCGTATCTTTCACTGCGGCAACAGTCTTATCTTTGACATCTTTCACTTCAGAGACAGCTCGATCTGCCGTGTCTTTTACGCCACTGACAACAGCATCCTTCTTATGTTCTAATTCCTTCAATCCAGCCGCTGCTGCTTCCTTAGCACGAGCTTCTTCCAGTTCTGCGTCGCGTTTTGTTTCATCTAGAAATTCTTTGACGTCATCTGTTGCACTTTCGACAGAATGCTTGGCGCCTTTAAATATGCCTGATAAAAAACCGGATCCTTTTTCCTTTGTTTTCTTTGCTTCTTTGACTGCTTTATCCTTAGTAGCCTCAGCACTTTCGGTCACAGCTTCAACTCCGGCTGTCATTTTCTCTTTTATCACTTTCGCATCATCTTTAACCTCTTTAATGGCTGCATCTTTTGCATGTGAAACTCCGTGCGCAATATCGTGTGATGTTGAATCCAATTTCTCACCAACTTTCTTCACTTCTGATGTTACTTTGTCTTTAGCAGCTTTGCCTGCATCAGCAGCTTTCTGAATATCTTCCGAAACTTTCTCAGTGACTTTATCTTTCGTATCTTTCGCTGCGGCGACAGTCTTATCCTGAACATCCTTCACTTCAGTGACAGCTCGATATGCCGTGTCTTTCACACCACTGACAACAGCATCCTTCTTATGTTCCAATTCCTTCAATCCAGCGATTGCTGCTTCTTTAGCACGAGCTTCTTCCAATTCTGCTTCCTGTTTTGTTTCATCTAGAAACTCTTTGACATCGTCAGCTGCGTCTTCTACGGCATGTTTCGCACCTTTGAAGATGCCGGAAAAGAATCCAGTTGTTTTTTCTTTGGCCTTTTTCGCTTCTTTCGTTACTTTATCCTTTGCACCGTCCGTAGCTTCTGCTGCCGCGTCTGTGCCTGCTGCAAATTTTTCCTTCACTAATTTTGTATCTTCCCTTACTTCTTTAACTGCTGCATCTTTAGTGTCTTTGGCAGCTTGCACAACATCTGCCGCGGTTTCTCCTATTTTTTCACCGACTTTCTTCGTTTCT
>NJRL01000003.1:1390751-1410533 GCA_003063815.1 Aphaenogaster rudis | reverse complement strand
CGCTTTATCCTTTGCAGTGTCTGCAGCTTCCGCAGCCGCATCAGCGCCTGCTGCCAATTTTTCTTTTACTAACTTTGTATCTTCCTTTACTTCTTCAACTGCTGCATCTTTAGTATCCTTTGCGGTTTGTGCAACATCTACCGCGGTTTCTCCTATTTTTTCTCCGATTTTTTTTGTTTCTGCTGCTACTTTCTCACCAGCTGCTTTCGTGGTGTCGACAACTTTCTGTGCATCTTTAGAAACTTCCTCGATAACTTTATCTTTCTTATCTTTTACTGCACTCACTGTTTTATCCTTGGCATCTTTTGCTTTATCAACAGCTTTATCTGCAACTTCTTCAACTTCACTAACGACAGTGTCTTTTTTGTCTTTTAGGTCTTTCAAACTTGCAGTAGCTTTTTCTTTTGCACGTTCTTCTTCTAATGCTGCTTCTTTCTTTGTCTCATCCATAAATTCTTTGACATCGTCAGCCGCGTCTTCTACGGCATGTTTTGCACCTTTGAATATGCCAGAGAAGAAACCGCTTCCTTTCTCTTTAGCTTTTTTCGCTTCTTTGGTAGCTTTGTCCTTGGCAGACGCTGCGGCATCCGCAGCCGATTCAGCACCGGAGGATAGCTTTTCTTTGACAACTTTAGAGTCTTCCGTTATCTCCGTAGTGGCTACTTCTTTAATTTCCTTACCTGCTTGCACGGCATCTTTTGCAGTGGTTTCTATTTTCTCGCCCATTTTCTTCGTATCTGTCACAGCTTTGTCGGTAGCTGCTTTCGCGTGATCCGCTGCCTTCTCTAAGTCTTTCGAGATCTTCTCCGCGATTTTTTCCTTCTTCTCCTTCACAACAGTCACCGTTTTATCTTTGGAGTCTTTAATGTCAGTAACAGTTTTATCAGCAATGTCTTTCGCGCCTGTTACTAAATTATCCTTCTTCTGTTCTAAATCTTTCAAGCCATCGGCTGCTGCTTCTTTAGCTCGCGCTTCCTCCAAGGCAGCTTCTTTTTTCGTATCGTCCAAGAATTCCTTTACGTCATCGGATACTTCCTCAACAGTATGCTTCGCACCTTTGAATATCCCCGATAGGAATCCTGATCCTTTCTCTTTCGCCTTTTTTGCTTCCTTGGCTGCCTTATCTTTCACAGGTTCAGCACTGTCGACAACGTCACGTGTTTTTTCTTCTACTTTTTTGCCAATCGCATCTTTACTGTCCTTGACGGCTTTACCAACATCTTCTGCTGCAGTTGTAATATGCTGTTCAACTTTCTTTACCTCCGTTGCTAATTTATCATCCTTATCTTTCGTTTCAGTCGAAGCTTTATCTTTTGGTTCCGTCATTTCGCTCATGATAGTCGCCATATTTCGTGAATCCTCCAGGAACTTTGCAGTTGCTTCTCGTAAATCGTCATGGTCACTATCTGGCAGCTCGAGCGACGGTGTCTTCTCCTTAGATCTGCTCCTAGATCTGGAGCTCCTCGCTTGTTTGGGACTTCTGAAGATACTGAATATGCCGCCTCCCTTATCCTTTTCGACAACTTCATCCTCGGGAATGATAGATTTTTTTATCTCCTCATCTATAGGCGGAGTCTTTGTAACACTCTCCGATATTTTTTCTCCAGCCTGATGCTGCAGATTTGCCGCAATTTGTCTCGTATCTTCCAGAAGTTTCGCCGTTGCCAATCGAACTTCCTCGTCTCCGCTATCGAAAGAGGTTTCCTTTGAAGAACTCTGCTCTCGCGATCTGCTTCTCTTCTTGCTTTTGAGTTTCGGGCTCTTGAACATACTGAAGAAACCGCCGCTCTTTTCCTTGATGTCGTCGCCCACTCCTTTCTCCGTTTCGGGTGCTTTCGGTTCCGGCGTGTCGGATTTTACCTCTGCAGCGGGTTTTTCAGTATCTCTTTTTTCCTCCTTCTGAGCTCTTTCCTTGTCAACGTCCGCTTTCCCGTTTATCTCTTCGTGGATAGTCTTCTCGACCTTCGTCATGGTTTGAAAAACATCGTAAGACTTACCGATTTTGTCCGCGGGAATATCGACATCGTAATGAGTGGTCGACACGAAAGTTCGCACCTCTTCTTTCGGGGTGACTTTTGTGCCGTCGCTTTTGTACGCGATCGGTAACACGCTAAAGTCAGCAACCTTCCGCGTGTCATCCAAGAGCTTCTCCGTCACGGTTCTGATTTCCTCGTCGCCGCTGTCGAAGGACGTTTCCTTTGATTTGCCGAGCTTCTTGTCCTTGGACTTTGGACTCCTGAAGATGCCAAAAAAGCCGCCCTTCTCCTTTACTTGATCTTCTTCCTTTTCGTCATCTTTACTGGGTGGTTGCTCATCTGTTAAAGCAACGATTTTCTCAGCTGCTTTACTTTTGGTATCCTCGACGACTTTCACGCTAGCCTTAACAGTTTTCTCTGCCTCTTTTTCGATTGCACTAGGCACTTCGACAGCTTTAGATGCTTCGGCCTCTTTCTCCTTCATTTGTAGTTCCAGCAGATCCTCATTTTCCTTCGCGATTGCTTCCAGCTTCTTCTTCTCTTTCTTTGCGATTTGTTCTGCACTTTCTTTAGGTTTCTCGACGTGAATAACGGGTATAGCAGACCCATCTTCCTCCTTTTTAGACTTGCTTCTGAATAAACTCGAAAAGAAGCCCGTCTTGTCCTTGCCATCGTCGTCGCTCTCGGCAGCCTCTGCTTTTTCTTCTTTCTCCGCTGGTTTAGCAGGACCTTCGTAAGGTACATGCATGTCCGCAGCGATTTGTCTAGAATCTTCCAAGAATTCAACGGTAGCCAATCTCACATCGGGTGCGATTGTGATTTCCGGTAGTCTGCTGTCAAAATGCAAGTCCGTTACTTCGCTAGAAGGAAGTTCCGGCTGCTGTTCTGAGACTTTCGTTAGGACAACCTTCGATTCCTCGTCGCCACTGTCAAAAGATGTGTCCTTCGAACCTTTCTTGCTTCTCTTCAATTTGGAGCCTTTGAAAATTCCCGAAAATATTCCGCCGCTCTTATCCTTCGTTTTCTTCGTCTCTTCGTCTGATTTCTCTTCCGTGCTGTCTGCCGAATGCTGCACGTTGTAAACGTCTTCATAAGCCGATGCTTTCTTCGTAACGGTATCTTTATCCTTTTCCTTATCCTTATCTTTATCTTTATCCTTGTCTGCGGGAGTTTTTGCTTCTGGCTTCTTCTGATCAGTTCGAACTACACTTTCGACCTTTACTGTTTTTTGCGTAACACTCGCGGCCGTGGGAATTGCGCCCTGAGTCAACTTTTCATCGACTTCCTTACCCTCTTTAGACAGTTTCTCCTTCTCGCTAACAACGTCTTTTTTATCGGGGGAAACGATTACTGTTTCTTTCGTGGTCACGGTCTTAGTCGGCGTCTGTTTTATTACTGTAGTCTTAGTAACTATCGTCTGACCTACTTTCGGATCGCCACTAACGGAAACTACTGTTTTCGAAGTGCTAACTTTGGGATCCGGCGTCTCACCGCGATGTAGCTTAATCATTGGCGGCTCGATACTAGGGACTTGCTCCGATTTGGGAACGAAACCTTGCGGCTCGACGGCCGCTTGATCTAAATGAACGTTAATTACAGTCTGCCCTATCGCACCCCGCGCCTCTTTACTGTCCCGCGCATCATCATCATAAACCACCGACCACCCTTCCTTCGCTAACTTCCCCTTCTCTTTCTCTGCGTCTGCTATTACACCTGTTAATTAAGTATAATATATTTTAGGCATCTGTATACGTGGTAGCAAAATAAAGGAACACAATTTTATTGTCAATTTCGTCATCATTAGTGTAAGCTGGCTCGCTCTTTGATTGCTCTTTTGATTGAACTGCGGTTAGACTGTAGTAGTGTGGTTTGTGCGTGGAGTGTATGTGCTGTGGAGCAGCCATCTTCTCACTACGTCGTTATATACGCAAGGCAAGTGCGATTCAAGAAGGAGAAGTAACATCAATTACTACGAATAATCAATACGTGATGCAACGAACATACGTACTTCGACTTTTCAACAAATTGCATTGAAACGTTCTCAGTAGCTTGCAACTTCGAAATGTTTCTTTGTGAGAGTATTTCGATTAGTATAATATTAACTATGAAACGAACGCTGAAGATACCAAAATGAAACTGTTAGAGAATATAAACGACAGTAATACATTCAGCTTCACAAAGAACTCTTGATTACAGTTTTAAGTGAGAACAACAGTCAATTGCTATTAGTGATGACTTTAGTTATAATTAATTTTTAATCTATCAACTATAGGCAAACGGAACGATATTCTGATGGCCTACGCGACAACGTCTAGTGATCTTTTCTAATGACAGCTGCTCCGTGCGCGCACACAATTGGGCCACACATATTGGCCATTCATGCAACGCCAAATAATTGCAGCGAAACCTTGCTGAAACAAATTAATCTAAAAGTGTTTCGCGGAGTATTAAGGATATTAGTGGGGATGATTAAATGAGGTATAAAAATTATTGTATAATATATAAGTAGCTGCTTGAGAATAGGCCGAGATAAAATAATCCGTTATACATTAAAGTAAAAGCAAGCTGGTAAAATTCCGAAGAGATCCGCATTGGCTTCCAGAACCTGTGAGTGAACGGCGTAGAGACAAATGTTTAGTGCTCGTTACACGTACGTTATTTGCACTCTGCAAAACGTACGGTATTCTTTATAAGCTGAGACAAATTTTATGCATTGACGTGAATCGTGTCCAGAATCATTATATAACATAATATAATAATAATATTTCTTATTCACGTATTAGCATTTATTCGACTGCAACGTTTCGCTGAAATAAGATCGTGCACATCGTTGATTGAATACTTACGTAAAAATTAAAGCTTGCTTCATAAACGACAATAATAAGGCAAGTGAAAATTCAATGTACAAAATAGATTAGCATTGAAATATATCTACTTAGAAACTACATTATTGGCATATAGTTTCTATACGTCAATATAATTAAATAAGTAATTACGCGTGCATTTGTTGCGACATAATTGCATAACGGTGACACTTATCATTTTATAAATAAAGAAATAATCGTACCTATAAGAATATATAAGAAAATTCACCGAACAATAGTATCATTAAGAGAGAAGATAATAATGCCAAACGCGCAAATAAATGTATAAAGCTATTCGAGAAATATAGTGGTATATCTTCGTGCATTGCTCGAAAGTCTTTTAAGCGAGTACATTTCATAACTATGAACACGATATCACTAAAAGGAAAGGTATCTCCGATCTAGCGAGGTCTATAGCGAGTCCGGCAAAACATAGTTCGTCGACAGATGGTTAATACGAGTAAGTCGATCCCCTAGGATCAAGCGTGCGCCCGCAGCATTAATCCAATCATGCTGCTGATTTTTAAGTATATGTATGTATAAATGCGTGGTCCCGCATTTGGCGACGTAGCTCCGCTAAAACTCGATTAACGGCTGCCGGTTCTTTGCCAGTAGTAGTAAGCACGGCCCCTCAACCCACCATTCATTCCATTCGCTTTCAAGCTCACTTACCAGAGACTATCTTGTTGGCGTCGGCGATCACTTTCTGGCGTTTTTTCTCCGGATCATCCAGTTCATCACGCGACTTTTTGCTCATCGTGTCGGTCGTGTGGCATTTGTGCTCAAGGTAATCAGCCATCATGTCGCCGAGCTCTTTCTCGTCGCTCGCGTATTTGTATTTGATGGGGGTCGAGGTTCCGTTGAATACAGTGCCGTTTGTGATTGTGATGTGCTCTTTGGCTGTGAAGTGCAGAAAATGCATAAACGAAGAGACACGGAGGTAACACGAGCTGATGTGAGACGTTGCATGACGAATGTAACGGATATACGTAGCCGCAGTAAGATGGCTCGGCAAGCGTTGACTAACACGTTTTCTAGGTAAGCACGAGTAAAAGTGTTCGTTTCTGTGTATTTGACACAACTAGTAACACGCGTTGTGGCGTGGCGTGCATCATTCATTCAAGTATTGTGAGCCGTGACGTCACATTATTTATTGCAGTATGTATTGTATAATGTATAATGGAAGGAAATGTACAATATTCAATTACTTCTGATAAATTGTATATGTAATATAAAAAACGCAATGCAAGAGCGAGTAATAATAAGATTAAGTTTATAAATATTGCTGTTATACTTACTTTTATCGCGTGCGCCAGTGATACTGAGATCCTCGATTGATTCGGAGTCCTGGAACAAAGAGAGAATTGCGCTTTATCACGGCGATTATAAGAATCCCACGCTCATGGAGAAGTGGTTATTTGAGTAATTACTGTTATGTATAAGCCTTTTAACTGTTGTAGCATACATAAAAGAGCTATTACGAGATATAAAGTGGACGGATCGTATCTTCTTCAATTGCGCTCAATAATAGCGTTCGCTAGATAACAAGAATAGATAACAAGGTCGAGCGGTATATAGCAACTTTTGTTAATGGTAATTTGTTTGCTCGTATGTCGATTTGAATTACAATACAATTATGTATGAAGATTCTTACAGATTTGCATAAAATGCGCACCTTCATTCTATCAGGTTCTTCGTAATCAGGGTCCATCTTAGGATCCATAGTTGCATCACGGCGAAGTGACGTGTTTCTCGACGGCCCCAATTCCTCCTTTAGCGAATCAAATCCTGGTTGATCTAGTCTGACTCTCGCCACAGCTTTTTCAACGTCGTCAGTCACTAACTCGACATTGAAGATACATTTGTTCACTATATCTTCTCGTCCGATCTTATTGAGAGCTTTTTCTAATGTGTTTCCTGCAAATAAAGGACGATACGTGATATTTCAATCGCGATGAATTTTATATAAAAATGCACAATTCAATATATTATAAATATTTATTATAATATATTTAATGTTCTAAATGTTCTATATGTATTTTAAATATCATAAGTGTTAATAGGTTTTAAAAGCAAAGATATTATCGATATTTATATCGTCAAAATTTACAGCCAATTATATTCTCGTTCGTTTTCTTTTAATTTTGCACAGACCTGAATGTATTGCACATTGTGGACGTAAGCAAGGACATCTCCGAAATATTAACAAGAGCTCGCTCGTGTAATGATTCTGATTTTCATATTCCTGATATAAAGTTATAAACATCGTTTTCTTTTTTTTAAATATGTTTTCGTTAGAATCAAGTTAATTAAAATCTAAGAAATTTGAAATAGCAGTTTTGAAAAATGTATTACTTCATCACGAGAATGTCGAGCAAATATTAAACAATCTCGATAATACAGATTCAGAGATACAAATATAATTCGGCGATTTGCAAAATCGGTACAAATAAAAAAGCGGCGGAGGACACTTAGATTTTTTAATCACTTTCACTGCGCGACTGCCGATCACGTACTGTGGAATCACGACCGCTTGTTATTTTTGCCGATTGCAGAAACACCGCGAGTTATGTGCGAGTCAATGCCATTAGCGGGAAGGAAGGAGAGGGAACGAAGCGTGTAGAGACTTATGTCAGGCATAATAATGCACAGTGAGATCATCACATATCTACGTTGCTAGAAGAGATTCCTCGCGCCTGACTCAACTATAGCGCGTGTCTAATTAATTGACCTTGCTAGCAAACAGGTTTTTTAAAGGTTACCAAGTCAGCTACCGCAACTCTCATTCATCGAAAATTAACACGCTACGTTAGTTCGGTGATGTAAAGGTAAATAAATTGCGTAACGTCTGCGGACTCACCTGTGGCTTTGTTTCCACTGTTTTGCCAGATTTTGAACATAGCAGCGGCCTGTTGCGCAGGTTTGTCTGGATATTCTTGTTTTATTAGAGCTACATCGTTGGGTGGGATGTTCAACTCTTCCGCTAGTGGTTCCCAATCTTTATCCAATAAATTAGCGATGTCTGTTAAACGGATGGTCGCTCTGTGTATAGCATCTGGTCTGCCTAAAAATAATATTTGACGTGTGAAATAGAAAACTTTGATAACGAACGTCGTTAGTAATTAATTTTCGTTTTATTATGTCATATATGATTTATTGATCACGTACTTATTCCACCATCGCGTAGGAAACTGTAGTTCTTTGACAATTCCAACAAATCAAGCTCGGAGACTGCGGTATCCGGAGAAATCTTTTCCGGCAGCAAAATGTTTAGCGTGCATATCGGCGTTTGCGGCAGTTCACCCCTCGGAACCTTAGGCTCGCTCATAAACATGATTCGGCCCATCAT
Source organism: Aphaenogaster rudis (assembly GCA_003063815.1). Lineage (NCBI taxonomy): Eukaryota > Metazoa > Arthropoda > Insecta > Hymenoptera > Formicidae > Aphaenogaster > Aphaenogaster rudis. Next base: position 1,402,344 of record NJRL01000003.1, on the reverse strand, counting down.
ATCCGCGGCATCCGGATCCTTTATTCTCGCGGTGAACGGGACCCTATTTTCCTTGAAAGCTCTGAACGGTAGTTGCAACTGTTCACCCGTTTTTAAAACGGGTACGAGATTTCCCGAAAATTCCATGTATTGCGTTTTTCCTTCAAGAACCTGCAGCATCAAATAAGATTTAACGTCGTCTTAAGTAATTGAGAAGCTACGTATACACGCTCGTGAACACTTCGACGGCAATCTGCATTTTTATCACCGACAATTACCTCGACGTCTCTACTCTTTGCGACTTCTGTAAAATGTTCCTGATGCTCTAAAGTTTTGTCCTCCTTGTCGTCGGTCATACAGAATACACGTAGCCTCGCTTCCAGTGGATCCACCCGTTTCGCAAACACTACGAACCTATCATAAAGTAATCATTAAGGTTGTTTTTTTCCTGTATAATTTGCACCTGTGTAATTTGTCGCTGAAAATCCACGTGTCACGTTACATCATTCAAATACGTACTTAGCCATGAAAGGCACGTGTGTCGCGTGCGTGTAGAGTTCCGTGGCCATTTTCGTGGCCTCGGATATGTTACGGCAGTCCATCAACCAGAAGCGGGCGGAAACTGTGGTGGTGAAGGAAACGCAATCTTTCACAAAGGTCAACGGCGTCGAGCCTGTGACATCCTCCCAGACTGCCCGAGTCTGACCCCCTGAACGACATACATGCCAAGTCCAATAATATTATTAAAATATGTCCGTGTTGAAAATGCGCAGGTGACAAAAGTGATATATGTGTGGTATATTTTCGCACGACCGAGATTAAATACGAGCGATTAACGATCAATTACGAATCAGTGCCTATGCGTAAAAATAATGCATTAATAATCGGATACATTAATAATCGATAGTTATCAGTCCGAGAAAATTTCGCATTTAAAAACGGTCGCTGTAAGTGCGTTGTTGTTAGGTGCTTCAATGTGTCAGTGTAAGATCAAAGTAAGTACATGACTGACCGAATGATAATGCTTGCAAAATCAAGAGAAAGCACTATATACGAAGTGTGTAAAAAGCAATCTTAGGTGTATAAACTTGAGATAATAATTAAGTGATAAATAGAAAAGATGGTATCACACAAAATATTAATCAATATGTGTTTGTCATTTTATGGAAAAAAATTATTAAATAACATTAAATTTAAAAAAACGATAAAAAGACAGATACAATTATATGTATATATCTTTTCTGAAAACAATTTTAGGGGTACATAGAAATACTGATACTTGAAATATATTCTCAATAGACTGCAATTAAAATAAACTTAAATGTGATAGTATTCAGTGTATATGTATAATATTGTTATAATGACATAAATCCTTTTAGATTACATGATTGGGTATTATAGAGGACATTATATAATCCAATATATATGTATATATACACACACATACATACATATGTATATGTATATATATATCATAAGTACAATTTCATCTAAATCACAAATATATTAAAGCGATTACCAGACAAACGAATGTGCTGAAACAAAAACTTTAAAGTTAACTCTTAACAATGGGCTACATATAGTATAAAATGTTATCTACTTTAATTGATAATCCATACCTAAATGACTCAATCCTAACAATATGCAAGCATTAACAATGAATCACAACAAGATATGTATACAATAATGATACTCAACGAAATGTTTCTATGAAACATGCAGCTACCATCTCTCTTTTAAATCTCTATCCGAAGGTCCTCGGGACGTCTCTCAATATTACAATAGACAAAAGAAATCGTTTACGACAAAACATGACATATCTTCCAACATTCACATACATAAATCAATTTTCCCCATTTGAGTGAAAAGTTTCACACTGGAACATCTTTTACACGCTGGTGCAAGTTACGAATCGTACAGACTGTTTACCATACTAAACATAAACGAGTTGCAAAAGTGCTGCTACCATTTAAGCAATCTTCTCGTGCAACGTACGATACTTGGTTCGCAGTCCCGAGCGACCTGAGAACAGACGAGATAGCCTACCGACTGCGTTCATGCCTGCTAAACTACAGTAAATCGATACCCGAATGCGCAATAAAGTAAGTTCGGCAAGAGCGTATATGTACACCAACGGTGTGTATGCGGCGTATAATATTAGTTCCAGCCGTTTATCGGTAAGAGATTCTCCAGTAAGACGGTACGCTGCTCTACAATGTTACGTGCAAGCATATATTACCAGTTATGCTGCACAGGAGTCTCAAAGTCGGCGCGTCTCCGGAATACTGGTTGATCATGCCTTTATTGGCCGCCTGTGGTACTGGAATAGTTAAAGTTATCGGCTTGTGGAACTTCCTTCGCCTTGGCTCGACAGTAACGATCGGCGACACGGCCACTCTGTTTCCGAGTAACTTGGCTACGAGATCCGCCGGTATAGGGTGTGCCTGTATATAACAATTAGTTTATTAACTATAATAAATAGCTTGCGGAAAAGTGCATCTCTAGAGACTATTATTAGGTGTAACAAATTATTTATTTTTACTTTTTAGATCAAAAGTTTTAATTTTTTAATTTACAGAGAGGCGATTAATAATTTTGGGAGATGACTAATTTCTCTTCGCCTATCGTGAATCATTAATCGTATTTAAATGCCAAGGATGCAGATGAGTCAATAAAATGGAGTCAAGAAATGGAAAAATACCTGCAGACCGACTCTGATCTTCTTAGTAAGGGCCGCTTGCGGGAAGACAGCTTGTACTTGTGGTACAGCGGACGACGACACGGTACCGCCTTCGGGACCAACCGCATGGACCTCTTGCCGAATGCGAGATACCACCGCGAAGTAATGTGGGAAATCTACGGTGAGTATCCTCACGATACGAGACGTCTGGAGATCCTCCAGCTGGCTTAGCTCTGGAAAGGTACAATCTATTAGATCAAAGTTTGCCGTATCATTCGGGGACCGCGGAAGGGAAGTTGCTTGAGTCGTACCTTCTCCCTCAAAGCTCTCGTTAAGCACATCCTGGACAGCCTCCTCGCTGGCTTCCAAGGTGTGCTCGCGCCAGGTCTCCCCATTGTCCGATCGTAGAATCACTATTTCCCGTTCCTTTCCGCGCAGCGAGGCGAAATGTGGCACCTCTATGATAACAGGGCTACACACAAAAATTTTTTTAACGTTTGAGGAGGATCTCTCACCAGAAGCAATTGCGTAATAAAGTGTATTATTCCAAAAAGCGAGCCTTCAGTTACTTTACACGTATTGTTAGAAAATACATAATGTAAATCAAGGAAGCTATTAGGAGTCAGTGCGGTAAATAATGCGCGAGTTAATATAATAGTCCATAGACTTAAATCAATAATTTTAAGTCTATGGAGAATTTATTAAACATAGTAATTTATTATACATAGTAATTTATTAAATTATATTTTTATTAACTCGCGCATTGTTTACCGCGCTGACTCATAATAGCCCCCTTGAGATTTGTATCGAATTTGAATAATCAGGAGTCCTTTTTTCAAATTACTAAATTCTTATATACGGAGAAAATTTTATATTAAAAATTACTATGTATGGCAGTAGCCGTGGACTATTGCTGGAATTATAAAAATTTTTACTATGTTTTTCATTGTTTTACATAGTAAAAATTTTTATAATTCCAGCAATAGTCCACGACTACTGCCATACATAATAATTTTTAATATAAAATTTTCAATAATAGATGTATAATGTCGCAGGCGATCGAAATGTAAAAATAAAATCGTGAGAGATGCGCAAGAGGAACGTACCCCAGGAATTTCGCACCCACAGGGCCCAACTCGAGGATGCGGCTGGCCAACGCTTCTCCCTCCATCAGGGGTGGCGGGTTCGTCAATTTGTCTCTCCTTAGATATCTGCACGTAACGCGCATAGGCATCGCGGCCTTACGCGGTGGAACGATCACGCGGACGCCGCTGTGCCTGCATCCGCGCATCGCACCACCTCTCGCGTCCACCAGGAAGGAAACCAGGAAGCTGAGGAGATTTTGAGGGCGCGTTACGCTCGGGCTTACGACACATCGACGAGGGATCGTTCGGAATATTACAAAAAATTGCAATAAAAAAATTGCAATAAAAAAATTGAATTATATATGTGGAGGTTGCTTATACAAGAGATGCACAGTCAAGGTCTATCTTATGTACCCAAAATACGTGTATCCTCGACGTTACTTTCGCCAAACGCGCGCGTAATACTCTTTTACAGCAATTTATGTTAATTCCCGTACGAAAATAGAATGAGTTTATCCATACATATTATCATATGCATTCTGAAGGAATGCATTCTAAGGGAATCCCGTAGTAGATGATATAAAAAAGAATTAAAGAATACGATTTCTAATTTTATAGCAACGTTTGACCAACATTTCACGGAAATCGCAATTAGACGGATAGAAAATTAAGAATCGTGGTAGAAAATTTAAAATCGAGCTTATATACGATATAGTAGTTCTAACATTAATGTCAGTCACAATATATTATATAATTCGCCGATGCGAATTAATTGTTACGAAAAGTGCGCAAAGCCAGGAAGCATAATCCTTAAGAAATTATACTATAAGCGTGATATCCGTGAATCGGAGATTATGACGATCTCATGAGATTATTGTTAAAATTTAGAGACAATGCGCTTCGTTAACACCGTGATATCATCAGCTGTAACGTGTCCTTCCTACAGTGACAGTGAGATAATTCGTACTACCGACACTTAATTTTTGTGCGTATACAATTATTTTAGCGTAATGTAATGTGAATAAGATAGTAAGATTGTACGACAATGAGGTGTATGTGTGTGTGTGGCAAAATAAGAGATAAATAAAACAGCTATCTATACAGGTCGAATCTGCGTGGACATTTCTATGAGATGACAACGAGCTGCACGAGGTGTGTGGACGTGTGGGTATGTGTGGCAAAATAAGAGATAAATAAAACGGCTACGTATGTAGGCCAAATCTATTCCTACGTGAGGCGTCTGTCGGATGGATGTGATAGAGCCGCAAGCGCCAAACTACCGACATTGAAGGCAACGAAAGTGTCAATCTAATTCGATTCAAACGAATTGGTCCTATTCAGTCGCTCTCTCAGCTACGCCGCATGCTGAAGCGATACCGCGGCGCTGAGAGAGCTCCACTGATAAGCCTGTGAAGTGTTCACAGGAGAGAATTGTGCAATGCACATCGCGCGGCGAACATAAGCCCGGCAAGGACGTCTTCCGCGATATTGACACACGGTGCCGGTTATTGCGGCCGTTTGAGCGCGAAGCTATTAAGGAAAAGCCGCGGTTAATTTGCCTTTTTATCTCCTTTTTTAATTTTAAATTCCATCAATATTCGTCGACGCGCTTACGTACGTGACTACTGAATAATTCACCGCCGAGAACAGCACGGAAAATTCGCAATAGTTTCAAGGCGCGCGTGCTGTTTCATTCATTGCGCATTCTTTCACGAGTGAGCTTTACCGATTTCTCGAGAGATCAGATTTCTTCTATGAATCATCTTTCGGTGATCGAGCTGTGTTCGCTGAGCGACATGTTTCTAGGAATAACAAGAGTCAGCAGCTACAGGGGGGTTGTGCGATGACAGACACAGGCTGTGTGTAACGACGGAAGAAAGAATAATCGAAAGAAAATCGAGGGGGTGGTGATGTATAATATGTACACGGCAAACTGCAGAAGCTAAGATTTGATGAGAAGATCACTTACTTTCTCCACTGTGGAATTCTGCGAGTAGCGCAAATAAAATAACAGAGAGGATCGGGAACAAAATAAAAAACGCGTTAGTATTCATTCGTTCATAAACATGATGATGAGATGGCAATAATAAAGAGATGATATATCGCTAGTATCAGCACATTTTTACAGAATTTTCGTTAAACCGAATTCGCAATCAGCACGATACGTCTGATTTTTTAACATGTCCGATTCTGTTTCTTTCCTTATTTCTTTTTCTTTTCTGTTTCGTTTTCAGTAAAATGTGCTCCTGTTCGTGATGATGATGATTGTCGCTGATCACTTCGTAAAGTGCACTCATCACACGCAAGCCACTTTTCTATTGTACACGACTACGAAACAAGAAGTAACAATAATAATTATGTATTATAGTAGAGAAAGAGAGAGAGAGAGAGAAAAACGCAACACACTCATACTCTGCGAAAAGAAGATATACCTCGCGGAAGAAACTTAAAATAATGACGCTCCGAAATCTGTTGTAATCTCTCGAACTGTACGAGAATCTGAATCAACTTGAATTTTTTTCAACTGAGGAATGCACTGAAATTCTTAATACTTCGAAATTATTATCGAACCAATTATGTAATTAGTGCAACAGATTCCGTCGCGCGTAATCCGCGCGAAGTAATTCAACTTAAATTAATTGTATGAAAGAAAAACATTCAGCAGCAGCTGTTGCAACGTTGAAACCTCCTACTTTCTACAATTCAACAATCTGTTGGAAGAACGATTCTTTCTCTTATAAGTATTACAACATGCTTAACACCTCGTCCCTCTTCGGACAGATTGCTATAACTGCATCACATTATTTCTAAATAGAACTTTTCTTTTTTCAGATATTATTAATATGTTTATCGTCTCTAATAATAATTACGTTTTGCGTAAATTTATGCAGTATTTATAAAGCAAGAAGACTTGCTCAGATTCGGCAGGAAAAGGAAGATAACGTAAAGGATATATGGTGTACCTGTCCCTCCACATTCCTTGTCCCTTTGGTGCGGTACTGAGGGCTGCCAGCGAGATGCATAGGGACTCTAGAGACTCGCTATTCTCAGAACAGAACCGATTTTGATTATCCGAATCAATAATCTCACTTATCATGCTCATGCTGTTTCGCTCGTATAAGTCGTATAAGTCCCTTTTCTTGCCATCGCATTCATTTTAGATCATTAGAGAGGTGCCCTGTGCTTTTCTTTTGAACGCACAGTGCCACGTGCAGGAATGACTCTATCAAGAGTGTATCATTGTTAAACAGACAGACGGAACAAGATTTTCTACGTGAGAGGAGAAAATTTCCCTACATCGTCGCAGGCATCCTTCACTCTGTTCAAACCGGGCGGTTAGTACAAATCGTCAATGATAAATGAGATTACGTTGATCAAAGAATCGTTCGTCCAAGTGAAACGTGAAAAACAGCATGCTAAACACTAAGTAATCGAACTCCGCTACGAACAAGCAGGCTGTAACGAGAACATCAAGCGTTCTTGTCGAGCTGGTTAAATGACTGTAAACCATCGCAAGTCTTGTCGTGAACATTAAGTAAAACAAATTGTAGCAAAATTCATTATGAGCAATATACTACATCATGATAAATCCGTGTTTCGACACTACGTTTGTTACGTGTTACGATCCCGCATGATTATTCTATATCTCGTAGTAACCAGTTAACTTGTAGATTTCAAGAAAGTAGATTTGCAAGTATATTTCGTGAGCATCGAGATATCTCAGCAAGAATTTCATCCACGTGCCACACCAGTTTCCTTTCCGTGCGATAATCGGATACTTTTACACCGAGAAAGTCCTTTGTAGAATAACTAATTTTTAGAATAGGCTAATTTATACCATGTGCTTCGCAAACCCAATGCAGACTTGATTATGCAAATATTGCACGCGACCTGAGTAAAATGTCAACCATTACAATATATGGATATTAGGCACAAGCTATCAACGATCATGCGTTGATAACGATGACGTAAATCTCTATCTTCTTTAAGTCCCACATGGGACGAACGTGAAATCATTTATGTGAAACGTGTGCACAATCATGGGCACATTTTCATCCGGATTCGCAAAATGCACAATTTGACTCTTTCTAATTTAATATTTCATTGATATTATTTTAACACGGCTGTTTCACAATGTTTTATTTATCATGATTTTATCAGCAGTGATTATCAGCAATAAATAATCTTAAGAAAACAATATATATATGTCCGAGATAAAATAATAAAAATAAATAAAAAGATCGACCATATTGCTTGCAACTGTATGAGATTCGTTGCCAATCAGAAAGTAAGGTAATAAAATTAACATAATGGGTAATTTATCGGGTGGCCAATCCATCTGCAGGGTTAATCACAGCAGGAAACTTTCACCAACACACAACGTATCACACTATAATACACATCATTATTGTTTCGTAGTACCAATACAGCGGCAATCGCGATACGTATACCGGAGTGCAAGGCCGCGTAATATCGCGGATTGCATTTCTCGTAATATTAGATAACAATATTTTATTCCACTTAAAATCCACGTGATTTACAATAGAGAAAGGTTGCTGCGTGTAGAACTGAGCGAAATTTTGATGTACCGAATCAATCGAGAAACTGTTTTCTTGTATATTACATCATTTATCACGATTTAAAATTATTATACAACTAAGATAATTATTATATGACTTGATAATATTAAAATCTAATCTCAAAAATTTCCTGAATCTTTAAAGTCGGATAAAAAGAAGAAATATTATAAAATTTTGTTCATAATCGAGACTGATAGTTTTCGCAGAGCAATGATAATCATTCAAAGCTGCTTCGTATATATGTGTTATATATAAAAATAGAGTTTTTAATTTTACATATATGCAAGACACTTTTCTCACTGTCGAATAAATCCAAAATCCGTAAATATTAGATCATCAACAACATGCGTCGAATTTTGACCATGTCGTAATGTTATAATTTCAACATTATATACGCTTATCACGGCACACCATGCAATTATAATTTGGTTTCGCTAATGCCAATTAAAACTTTTTTTATGTCTCAATTATCAATAGAAGCATAATATTTCCTTTACGATTAAATCAGAGAAAAATTTCAATTACGGAAACTTTAAAATTTTTTACACACTAAATTATCATTACGGTTTAATTAAGAATCGAAAATTATTGATATTTAATAATATTTGCAGTAAAATTCGTTGCATAACTCTAATGCAGTGCAAAAATCTTTTCGGGTTTTATACTGCAGAATTTAAATAAAATAGATCGCATTATCGTCAATGATGATACTTCGTCATTTTTAATATCTTTCTCTTAATTAGTAAAGTTGAAGTGAGATAGAAAGAAGTAGATGTAAAATATTACGTACCCGACATGCACAGGATGCCTATTGATGTCTACATTGTCTGGCTTAAGATTGGCCGCGTTTGTACGTTGATAATGCTCTTTCGTAATCATCTCTGTTATGGTTGGCGCTAGAAAACACATTGCCATGCACGTTAAATTTATTTTCCGAGGATGATCTAATCTGATTAACGCGATGTGCGGAGTAATCGAACGCTCGGCTCTGCGATACGTCGCGGAACATTACGTGCTACAGACAGCTACTATCTCGCGCTCGTGCTCTTCGTGTAATCCACCAAAATAGCAAAATTATCGAATTACCGCCAGAACTGTATAAACAACAGATTAGATAGATTCCACGCGCGTACAGGATTAAGAATAATGTCGACGGAATGTGGAGCGAATTCCAAGACAGATTTTTAGCAGAATCGCCAATAATTAACGTGAAAGACTCGGAAGCGCAGGTAACGACTTAAAGATGTTATTCTGACTGATATACCTGACGAAGCGCAGCCGTGAAGACGCATCTGAAGTGTTTACTTACCTCCGGAATGTCGATTATCTCTCTCGTCGTCCGTCACGTTCACGCGCATCGAGTCATCCCCCATAGACTTCATGTCGTCAACAGTCATGTATCGGTACTGCTGTTGGTCGCTGAGCATTGGATCTTCACCTGCGATAAATATTAGGCTTGAGAAACCGAAGGACGCGAATACAATTCGCGAGAGAGTCCGGTCGGGATAGTGGGGACTCTCGTGTTCTATAAGAATATCGCCGTGTTCGAATGAGCTGTACGATATGTGAAGATATATTCGCAAATATATTCTCTACGGGAGTATGCGTGAGAATGTGAGTCATGTGAGCCTGCAAATAAGGAAGAAACCATCGCCAAGTACATCGTTGCAGTAATCAAGCTGAAGAAGCGAGATCTGTTGTATTTTGGTGTTTCTGTAATGGGGGACATGTGGCTTGTCCGATGTGATTTGGAGTTTCTGCTAAATAAATCAAAACCGTGTACGATCGCCGTCGGAAGGATTTGGTTCTATCAGTTCGTAGTACAGAATAGAAACGTTATCGCGACGGATTAAACGTATATCGGACGATGTGTTCCGAACTATTTCGATAGTCCTCGAGTGTTTCAAATCGCAGACACCACTCGTCGATTCGAATGGAAAACAGAGCTGCTGCGTAGTTGTAACGGTTACTTTTAAATCTTGCAAAGGATTCTGAGTTGCATACACTGTTGCTTTCACTTCAATCCCATCAATCTTCGATCAACAATAAAAATTATGGCTATGTAAAATGGTAATCCTCTCTTCGAACAAGGTATTCGTAACTACAATGGATCAAGTCTGCAATTTATACACACCGCTTTGAATATCTGATGGTACAAAAAGAAGAAACGAAGCTACGTGGTTTAAATTAATTCCTTAATAATAATGCGACAAGAGCAGCACAAAGGATTAATTATAAAGAAGAATCACCTTACATTCTCACGTAATTAAACTAACTAGACGAAAATGTTAGACGCGTTTATTAAAATTATATTTTCGTATTACTTCCCTGATAAAATCACACCTAAAGTGAACGAATTTTTCCTTTTACCAATTTGATCTGACTCTAGGTCCAAAATTTCTCCCATGTCGGATATTTTTTTAAATTTTATATTTAAATATATCATATATATACTATATATTTTGTATTTGATATATTAAATTTATATTTGATATATTACAAATAAATGTTGTTTTTTAATAACACCTAAGAAATAAACTTCGGCCAATTTTGTTCAAGAAATCGGGAAGGTTTGCCGCGGTGCCGCGTACGAACGGCAGGGTGTCGCTAAATCACGTCATACCTTCTGTCAATTGGGGTCACGGTTGGATACGTCTCTCACACCCAAGAGGCACGCGTAAACGAGCGTAATTCGGTGGTACGCCGGCTGTGGGACTGTGGTACGAACCATATCACATTTTTCATGCAACTGAGAGCCGCTCGCTTTACGATCCCGCGTTATCAGATATTCCAAGAATGTAGGCCGCGATTATCTAATGAACGGTCAGCCTACAAATTCGCCTCCCACGACGTCTCTCTTTGCCGTTATACCGTTACCGTAATCACGAATTAACTTCGCACGGCTTACAATTAGTGCTGATCGAGAATGTTTCCAGTTGGGACGAAAGGATGTTGAAGGCTGCCGCTATCCGGCACATTAACTACTTGACAATCACATTTTTTTCCCAAAAATCATTCCGATGAACGTCATGCCTGCTCATTTTAAGTACCTCGTGAGAATTTTTTATATTATTACTTCTCTGAATAGAATCGCCTATGACTAATGCGAGAATCTTGAAAGCAAAAATGATTAATAAACGATCAACACGCACGTGCCGGAGAAACTGTTACATCAGCGTTGATAATAATGTATATATGTTAAAAAAATTAATATAATATCAAGAATATTACACAAGAAATATAATAAAAAATATTTAAAATATTACAAA
>NJRL01000003.1:1347551-1359034 GCA_003063815.1 Aphaenogaster rudis | reverse complement strand
ATTTTAGGCGTCCTACATAATTATTTTGATGATCCAACAAAATTATTTTTCAGATCTGTATCTGGCCAAATTTTTTAATATTTCAGCAAAACCATTCTTTCCGTGTAGAATTTGAGAAGAACAATCGACTGTCCCCTTGTCTACAATGCGTATTTAAGGCGTTAAGACTTAAGAAATTGACCAATCGCAGTCGTTTATTCTCCTCATATACTGTGATTGGTCAATTTCTTAAATCTTGACGCCTTAAATACGCATTGTAGACAAGGCGTGTGATTGGTCAATTTCTTAGAGCTTAAAGCTTACTACACCCTATTGTAGACCCAGTCTAAAGCGCTGCCTGTAAACATTGACGTTGCACAGTTCGTACTTGTCATTATCCAGATCCTCTCTCTAATTGCGTCTTTCATGATTTATTTACGGTGGCAAATGCTTCGTTAACTCGTATTCTTTGAGGTATTTGTTCCAATAAACGCAAGAGCGCTTGTTTCGGTTTCTTCGTTGTTTGTTGGAACAACGAAGCTGCCGCGGTAACGAAAGAATGCCGTCCGTTTATTATGCACGGGATAATGATAACGATCACATCGGTGATACGCACGTTGCTTTTTATAGTTACAAGATCGCGTTGATTGTCGAGAACGCGACATAACTGAAACCACACGTGTCGGTGTCTACGCGATCGCGAGGTATCCCATGGAGAGATTACGTAACAATGTCAGAACCATGTTACAAATAGCCTGATTGTGTCAGAAATTTAAAAGTATCTGCATTTAAATCCGATCTTGCCTAAGGGAAAGAACCTTAGGAATATGCGATGAATATAGTGCACTAGGTGCGTTCTAAAGCCTTGACATATTACGGTGATATCGTTACGATCGACTGAATCGGTATGTATGAAGTTCCTCAGACTTTACACTAAAATAGTATTATCAACAACGCCTTTTCTTATAAAACGTTTTCAGTAGTAAAATATAATTGCATTAAACAACGTCTTCTCTTAACAGAGCGTTTCCAATTTTGTGGAAGAAAGACATAATTAAAGATCACAGTGTGACTTGGGTGTTTAGAATATAACTTGGTACGCTTGTGCACGGTATAATTTAGTGTATCGTCAAACCGCTACCATCAAAAATAAAAGATTCGCGAGGGGGGAGTGAAAGGGAGGACGGTGGGAGGACGAACCGCGAAAATAAAATGTGTGACAGAAATAGCGGGCGAGGAATAGAGGTGTGTCTGTGCGTGTCTCTGTATGCAGATCTGATGTATGGAGGTTCGATTAAGTCGAGATGTACTCGTGAAAGAGTGGAGCGTGATCCGAGATGCGGATGTACGAACGCTGCCGGCGAAATAATAACGATGACGACAGCGACGATGATCGATACTACTCCCGACACTACGTCGTACGCCGCTACGTCACGATGCTTTAATCGTCAAAAATAACGAAGCACAGCTGCTCCCACATAGAAAACGTTCCGGGATCTAATTAGAAGCCAATCTGATTTCCCAAAAGAATCATGGACTTTGCCTGGAAAATCTATGAAGATTCAGATCAGAAGCGCAACGTTTTGCAAACGCGATCGTAAATAAAAAATCCGAAAGAAGATTTTCTAAAGCTTTTTCTGTTTTTCATTTCGTCGTCAGTAATAAATGTCCAAATGATGTAGTGTACAAGACGGTTTAGTATTTCAAATTAAGCGAATTATTTACGAAGAGAATAATTCTGAACAAATAAAAAGACGTACCAGCTTAAAAAAAACGAAGAATATAAAAATATATAAAAAGCTGACAAACTCCCGCAACTATGTACTTACGAATGTATAAAATACTCGAGTTATCCTCGGATGTAATAATTTATTTTATAAAGTAAAAAAAATTTAATATTTTATGTTTGATCTTAGAAAAATTTAAAAAAGAACATTTGTCTTATCTCTATTATATTAATAAAAACGATTTAGAACTATTACTTCTTCTGCTGATTTAAAAAAGATCATACGATAATTTTCTTTTACGTTAATTTTGTATAAGTTTATTTTTTATAAGTTTTTCATAACTCTCAATCAAACAAACTTTTTTATAAAACAAAGATCGTAACTTTTTTTAAAACTTTTTTTATAACTAGTACTATTTGAAATATAATAATTAAATATTATTGCAATCAATATATCGATGTAACTTTCTCTCGTTTTCTATTTTATTAAATTCAATGCTTTATTTATATAAAAATGATTCCATAAAAGTGATTTTACCCGTGAAAAAAGAGATGCAAATTTCTGCATTGTTTCTGTTGCAATTCTGGATACAAAACTCGATATTTGGGATAAAAATAGATTCTCCAATTGATACCGCAAAAGGTATCGGTATACCTATTTGGATCGGATTTGTGCGGGCATTCTGATCGGAATCTACATCTGGGAAGATTTTGGCAAATTTCTATGCGGGAATATCTTGCGTCGGCAAGAGAACGACAATTAACGATGACATATCGTCCCGCGATTATATACGTCATTCTGCGACAGTGCTAGCGTGTATACATATTATGTATAAATCTACGTATATATTTGCCGCGGTGGCGTTCCGCGTCGGAACGCGTGAAGACAGAGAGAGAGTGTGTAACAGAAACAGAGTACAGACAACTTACGGGTATAGGTCATTTGGCCCTGGTAGTAAGAAGGAAGGTACACGTGTTGCGCGTGCGGAGGCTGCCCGTACACATTCATGGCTGCGGTGCCGATTTCATCACCACCTACATACATCGTACACGCCGTCGAGGTAAGGTCATGGTTTCATCAGATCGCTAATTTCGCACCATATACACTTGTTTGTCTTTTCTTTTTTCTAAGTTTCGCTCTCTATCACTGGGTTGTTTATAAAAAAAAAGAACTAGCGCCGAAGCTACCGCAGAAGTGGAGAACGAGACGCGCGCGGGTTCTGGTTTGTTCAGTAAGCACACCTGTTATCATTAAGTTGAGAACACATGAATTACATGAACTACGTCCTCTGTTCTTTGCTAGGCGCACAAATACGTCTTTCTACGCGCTCGGCTACAGATCATTCCGAGATGGGAGCGAGGGTATTTAAACGTCCCTACTGTCGGAATAAACTCGGCTACGCTAAAACAACTAATGTCCATTTCTACCGTTGTAAATTAACTTTAATCTTGGTTTAATTTACTCTTCATCTTTTTCTAATTCTTAGAACTAGAAAAAGATCAAGAGTAAGTTAAACTGAAATTAAAGTTAATCTACATTGGTAGAAATGGACATAAATCTTTAACAGGAAGTTTTTACATCTATAAGCTCTATATTAATATGTACACATTATTAGGTTAGATGATCTTTTAATTTAATATGTGACTTAAGATTTTATAATATCGAGATATTGTTAGACAATCCCGAACTCTGTTCTTGTTGGAAATAGTTCTTGATTTGTATTTTATTCTTAAATGATACACGATCAGTTTTAGAATCATTTACTCTTTAGTTTCGACAATGGTATAACGTATAACAACCCAGTGAATATTGGCTAAGTGCATGCTTTTGCAAAGTAACATAAACGCAACAATCAAGCAAATAATAATTCCATTTAGCATTTTGATATCCGCTACGTAACTTTAATAGATGGAGCTAAGAACCTAGACCTTTGATAGATAGATCTAATTTTTTTTCTTGAAACTCGCGATTCTGTCTATATTATCCCGACTCTATTTATCTCTGTAGTTTACACCGTTGTGGTCGTGTGGGTCGGGAAAGGATATCAGTTCCTATCGGGAAATCAACTTCAGTTTCACATGCTAATGGTGTTCGCGTCATGCATTGTACGCGGACATGCGAAAAACTGTTTTGTTCTGAGGACTCTACAGCTAATACAGTACTTCTACCTAATTTTAACATTACGAATTGGACGAATATTTACCTGTCGATACGCATATTAATATTTGTTACTTTTACTTATAATTAATATTTGTTACTCTTACTTTTACTTTTTTTTCGTAATTCTCTAATATTACGTTTTTGTAAATCTCCATGCACTGATTCATTATTTTGCTTTCTTGGCGTGCAATTACTGTATCTACCGAAAAGCTTCATCTTCGTTTCAAGACCTATCCTTTTTCACCTATATACCGCTACGATGTCGCTTATGCGCAGGTAAATATATTTAGAAGGATATAATTTCGCCTTAAGAACTAAAAAAGTTTAGATACTGTCGCCTCTATGCGCATTATCAGCTTAAGCGAAAACACTGTTATATTATCAATTTTCGCTTTCTCTCATATGTATCATATCTACTTTATGTCGATGCTAAAACCCTAATATGCAAGGCAAAATAATTATGCTAAGCGATAAGCTGTCAGAATACATATTTATAAAAATTGTTGCGATATCAGAAACAAGCTATTTCTGAAACAATTGCCATACTATCAATATCTCACGCATACACGCTTGTTAAATTTTTTATAATAGTCTGTTTCGTTCCAATATCGCAAGTCTTCGTCAATAAATTATGCAATAAATAGAGATAGTAAGCAGCAAAAGGATAATAGATAATAGATTCCGTGATTAAATACGAGTACTCACCGCCCTCGTCTTCGCTGTCACTCATAAATGTCTCTTGCATGGATTCGGGTGCCTGAACTCTGTATTTTTCTTCAATGGTGACGGTATGAGTTGTTGTGATGATAGTCTCTGTGACGACTTTCAGCGTTTCAATGACACTTATGTAGCCGAGCTTTTGTGCGATATCCAGAGCAGTCTGTCCATTCTGTGAAAAATAATTTACATTCAGTGTGATTATATTATACTCTGACTTTCGATGGAATTTCAATATAAAAACGATAGAATAAAACTTACGTTAGTTACAGCATTCGGTTTAGCTTTACTCTCCAACAGCAGATTAATAACAAGCGTATGTCCTTGTTGCGCGGCTTGATGGAGAGGAGTATAGCCAGCATTGGTGCTGCTATCAACGGCAGCACCAGATCTCAGAAGGAATCGTACCATAGCTGCCTGACCAAAGTGAGATGCCACGTGCAATGGCGTATATCCAGCCTGGAGAAAATACAATAAAATATAAGATCTCAATATTGGATGTAATGTCTATTAAATAATTAGATTTAATTATATATAATTTCACGGGTTATTTTACTATTTAATCCAATACGTCTTATTTGTAACGATGCTTTAAGACCAACAGCAATCACACTACTGTGTCATGTAGATAGGTGTTATTTTAAAGTTATCAATGGACATATAGAGCAATGAACAATCACTTGTGAAGATTACGTCATCTGTGGTAATTTAATTATGTATGAAGTGCTAACATATTGTAACAAAAGATACAATCGTAGTTACGTTGATATTACTATAATCACAACAAATACTTATTTTTAACTACACGAGTTATTTCGGTAAGTTTACACATATACGAAAGTTAGAGAAAAGCTTATCAATTATATTACCTTAGTTTTAGCGTCAATCTGAGCACCATTCTTTACAAGAATGGAGGCGACGTTCACTTTATCTTCTTGTGCGCATAAATGTAGCGGCGTAAGGCCATTCTATAAAGTATAAAAATAAATATAACGTAAGATTTTTTATAAATAAAAGTTAGTTGAAAATTACATCGTGTTTCTTTTTTACCTACCTTCGCTTTGTGATTTGTGTCTGCTTTATGCTCGATAAGAAGGGTTGACATATCAGTATGGCCTTCTTGTGCGCTCAAATGTAACGGTGTGAAACCAGCCTTTGATTCTGCATTAGCTTTCGCTCCGTATTCTAGCAAAGTAGTTGCAATGTCCATCTATCGAAAACAAGAGTGATTTTATTTACCAATCATGAATATTTCCAATAATTAAAGTTGTGTGATCGTACCTGATTTTTGCGTGCAGCGATATGCAATGGTGTATGGCCATTTTTAGCCATGGCATGTGGTGAAGCTCCTTTATCAAGTAAAAGTAAAGCCACGTTTTGATGATCGTAATGAGAGGCTACATGAAGAGGCGTTACTCCGTTCTGCAATTAACAGAATATTTGTCGAAATGTTACAGCATATAAAATAATGTGCAATGATGCATGCAAGTTAATTAACTGTACTACTATTATTACTTTACCTTTAAGTTTAAAAAGCGCTTACCTTTCCTTGAGCGTCAACAGGCGCATTCTTTTGTAGTAACAACCGAGCTACGTTCATATTGCCGTACTTGGCCGCTAAATGCAAGGGAGTAAATCCTTTCTTGGTCGTTGCGGTAAGCGAGGCGTTATTTTCTAATAAAACGGATGCAACCTGTATGCAATCACAGAAACGTGTTATAAAAGAAATATATATCGTTACGTTATGTATGTCGTTATAATATTTTGTCATTTTACCTCCTCCTGGCCTTCTTTAGCAGCGATATGAAGCGGTGTATACAAATCTTTCGTTGTAGCATCTACGCCCGCACCATGCTGCAGCAGTAACATCACAATATCGACGTTACCTAAGCGGGAAGCGACGTGAAGCGGTGTCTGTTCCTCCTACAAACAATTCGCATTTCTTTATATTCGCACTATTACATAACAAATTCATCTTCAGCGATAAAAGTTACTCATATTAATTATTATTAATCAAGCACGGTACTTACTCTTGCTCTAGCGTCGACTTGGGCGCCGTTTCTAAGAAGTATCCTAATAATATCAGTTTGGTTCGCCCTGGCAGCTAAGTGTAACGGCGTTTCGCCTCTCACGGTCGGTATATCGGGGCTAGCTTCGTGTTGCAATAAGTAAATCACGATATTCATGCATCCCATAAAACTCGCTACGTGCAGTGGAGTTAATCCAGACTGTGAACAAATATATATGATATTGTTAATTTCCGTATATTTGCAACTATGTATTCTTATCTAACGCATACTATGTATTCTTATCTAACGTAAACGTTAGGACGTATCGTAAAGTTAAGAATAACATGAGAAGAAAGACTTGAAAGTGTTATACCTCAGTCGTAGCTTCGATGCTCGCTTTGTGCTTCAGGAGGAGTTCAACAACTTTTATACGATTCTTCTTGCATGCGATGTGAAGAGGGGTAAATCCGTTGAGCGCTCGCGCATTGGGATCGGCATTTCTATCAAGAAGTAGTTTAGCTACGCGTACGTGGCCGCAGTGTGCAGCCACATGCAGCGCAGTCAAATAGTCCACCGTCACTTCGTCTACGGGTGCACGGTGGTATAACAAAATTCTCGCGGCATCGACGTGATCCCCTTGAGAAGCCATGTGTAACGGGGCAAGACCATTCTGTCAAGAAAAACAAGGTGGTAATTAATCTCGACAAGCGGGAAACATTTGGCCGACAAGACGCACGCAATCGATTTATACCTTCGTTTTTGAGCCAATGGGTGCCCCCTTCTCGATGAGAATGTCAACTACCTCGTGATGACCGGATCTGGCCGCGCAATGCAAAGGAGTTAGACCATCTCTCGTTTTCGCTTCGATGTTTGCTCCCTTGCTCATAAGGAGATTAACCATCTTAATCTTACCCCATTTCGCCGCCACGTGCATTGGTGTGATATTGTGCTGCAATAGCAAGAAGAGTAAGCGTTTAGAACATTTTTAATTCTTCTTTTAGTATTTTAATCCTTTTCTTACAAAAAGTTACATACCTTTGCTGCAAAATTAACATCCGCGCCTCTGTCATAAAGCAAGGAAGCGATTCGGTCGTTGCCATAATGTGCGGCTATGTGAAGCGGAGTGAAACCGCTTTTCGATGTTACATCGGGATTATGGTCGTTCTGTAATGGCAGGCAAATTAAAGAAATTATACGTGGACTAATTTCTACATAGCATCGTCTAAAATACGAATCGCAACTGACGAGACGTCACAATTACTTACTTGTAAAAGTAGGGCAGCCGCCTTGCAGTCGTCTTTCTTAGCGGCGATGTGTAGGGCAGGCAGTCGAACTTTGCCACGGGTGTCATTTTCTAATAAAACGGCCACTACTTTGTCGTGACCCTGTTGCATAGCCACCGCCAGTGGAGTGAAACCGTCCTATATGAGAGGAGAAACGTGCGTATATATTTAATAGATATATCTAAGTAGATTATTAAATAATAATTTAATGTGAAAAATAAAATAAATATTTAGCAAAATAATAAATATATATTAAATATTATATATATATATATATATTTAATATATAAATATATTATTTAATATATAATATATAAATATATTTAAAAATTTGGCAAAACGATGAAAAATGATGAAAGCGTTTCATACACAAACCTCGGTGGCCAATGTCTGATTCGCACCCTTGCTGAGGAGGTACTTGACCACAGAGTCATGGTTTTCCTGGGCAGCCATGTACAGCGGCGTGAACCCATTTTGCGATTGTGCATTCACAGAAGCACCTCGTTGTACCAGCAATTGTACAACCTCCTCTTGTCCAGCTGAAAGAATATATCGGTGTCACACGAATTATTCGCAGAGAGACGCTTTGCGACGCGAGATATCGGGGACTTCGCGAGCCTCGGAGAGAAATAAATGTTTATTTAAAATTGTTCGCGTCCTTGTCCCGTATGCATTTAACGAGCAACGAGGTTCATACGAGAGGATGAGCGAGACGGAGAGAGACAGGGAGATAAGAATGTATGCGCGCTTACCAAGAGAAGCTATGTGCAATGCCGTGTTTCCCTTTTTAGTAGCGGCGTCCACAATCGCGCCGCGATTTAGGAGTTCTCTCACGATTTCCAAGTGACCGTCCTTAGCCGCCAGGTGCAAAGCGTTTAAGCCATTCTGCAATATATAAGATTCATATTCAATAAACAATATATAATATTCATATCGCTAAGAAGCTTCTCGAGACTCAGGCTATAGGTTTGTTCGTTTTCGCTGCACTTCTGAACTAGTGCAATAAGTTAGAATAAAACAAATATATTTTCTTTTATTCTAACTTATTGCACTAGTTCAGAAGTGCAGCGAAAATAAACAGACCTAATAGCGCGGTTGTGCGCTATGCCAAAATCTGCAGGAAGCGACAGATCGATAACTTACGGCGTTAGAAGCGTTGATATCTACTCCGGACTCCAAGTATTCCAAGACCTTCTCGAGTTGCCCAGCACGAGCTGCCCGTAGAAATGCAGTACTCGGATCGCTCTGAAAAAAAGATGAAATACGTGCCACTTTATATCTGAAGATAAATTATTCGGATGTGAGATTTAAGAAACCTTCACGTTTCCCGCATTCACATTTCTTCATTTTTTATATTCGTATCTCTTTTTTCTTCGTTAAATCAGATAAATTTATAAATACACGCTCGTTAAATGAATAAATTTAAATATTACAGATATATTACATCACATATACAAATATCGAAGCGAATTTCGAAATAATCCTCATTCAAAATTCTCTTATGCAACTTTCTCGATCCTTTTTTTTTCTTTTTTTCAAGAATCAGATTCAATATGTGACTGTCTGATTTTTTCTTTTTTATTATTAATATCCCGAGTAGAGAATATTAACATAAAAGGATATACATAAAAGTATATTTCGAAACTCATGAAATTTCCTGTTTCCCCATTATATATATGTACTTATATAAAAAAACTGAAGTTTTTTGAAAACAATCGCGCAAAATATACATTTAATACACATTATACTTCTGATCTGAATCTTTATAGATTTTCCAATAGAATTCATGATTTTTTAAGAGAAAATTGGATTGGATTCTAATCAGATCCCAGAAACCTTTTTATGTAGGTCGTAAAGCTCGTGTGCCGTAAATTGTATGCAAGTTTAAGAGATCTGTAGCAAATCGAAGTTTATCGCGCCTCTTCGGATACTCTTGGCATATTTCTGCGATGCGACATAATTAGTACAGGAATGCAAGGACACGTAGGTGTAGTAGAGTTCCACACGCAAATGATTTCTAGGAATTAATTAGGCATAAACTGCTACGGGAGAGAAAAAGAGGAAGAGAGAAAGAGAGAGAGATTATCCCACGTACGTAGAACGTATACAAGATGTCATAATTCTAAATTTTTTACAATAATATGTACACACGCGCTTTGGAAATATATTCAAAATTCTCCTTTAGCAACGGGATTGCTGGAAAAGATCTGATAGTTGTTAATAAACAGCTCTGTGTTCTCACGGAAGGAAAAGGTTTCAAGCAACTGTTGCAATTAAAATATCTCGTTGTTAAATCGCAAGTTCCAATTAACTAATGACTTTATAATGAAGCAGTTTCTTGTGCACATTCTTCTTATTCATGTACCCAATATCTTTAACATGTGTAAAAAATAATTCAGCCGTATCTCTTTTCATACATTAAACATCCACTTTCGTCCCGATTTCCTTGTCAATCATGTTTAATGCAATCGACATTAATTCCGGGGAGTGAGTGGGTCGTGTCGACCGGTTTATTTCGGATCGTACAACGCGGGTTAGTAATTAACTGTAGATCTAGAGCGTGGGGCGCCGCGCAGTCTGTAACGACAAGAGCTGACAGAAATCCGACTCTCTCTCTCTTTGTCCGTTCTCTGGCTCCCACCCTTGGGTGGGACCCCTTCTTTCCTGTGTTCAAACCCTCGTATTCGAGACCGCCGAGTGGATATATACCAGTGCAGATACTCCCTACGTTGCCGCGACCTACAACTGATTCTACAGGATATTGCAGAGTTACCGGATGTGCCTTTTAACTGAGGCTTCTTTTCGACCACTTTAGTAGTCATTGTCTATTACCCTTCCAACTCTATTGTACATGCTCGATAGCTACATCTCGAATTAAAATTCTACTTTGTATATCGATGCGAGTCGAAGTTGACTGAAGAATATGTCATCATCAATCTTCCTGCTTTTAGAGCTTACTTCGCCAGAAGCACTCTGTTTTCTGTCCTTAATCGCTCGAAGATCGTGGGCGCCTGGATATGTTTTCGTTGAGGGAGGGATTTCAAATCGATCAAAAAATCTACGGTGAAAATAATGTCCGATGGTTTTGAGAACATCCTGTACAAGCCGAGACATACTAGTCTGGCTAGTTCGCGCGGGACGAAAGCCAAGTCAAGCCCGAGTCAATGGACCTAACTAAAGCACGTTCTGCTCACGCGGAAGACAATAAATATCGGGATTGTTACAATCTCCGACTAGTCTGTCGCGTAAATATCCTCGGATGGCACGCCTAGACAGAAACTGCGCCAGTGTAACGGACGCAAATATTTGTAGCGCGTAGTTGCACAAGCTTCACAATTGAAGCCATAAAATGCAGAGAATAAGAGTAATCCGCTGAAGTTTCGAAATGATATATAACTTTCTAGTATAAATCCAATCCTATTAATGCTACCAAGGGATAATCCTTGCACTATAAATAATTTGAATATCTCTCACGTTAAGGATAAAAATTTTATTGAACAATTGAAAAAAGAAGATGGACTTAAGCCGACTTTAGACGTAATTTACATTTGAATTCAGAATAGAATTTTATTTATAATTTTACATGTTATTATTTTGATATATACACA
>NJRL01000003.1:1325019-1344404 GCA_003063815.1 Aphaenogaster rudis | reverse complement strand
TATAATACAGTTTAATCTTATTATTGTATTCTTTATGTGACAATTACAATATTCAAATTAATTTATAATATTCTTGAAATACAAGAATATAAAATTCTTCTAAGAAAATAATATTTTCTTGCTTATATATGAAATAATGATAGTGTTAATTTAAATATATTCGTCTTGATTGAAGACTTTTTTCTGTGTGTACTACTGCATTCTCAATACAGGAGCGATTAAATGTTCCTGCCGTAATCAATTATTCAACGTACAATCATTTAATCACATGAAAAACTGTTTTTGTTGAGGAATGTTGAATACATTTATTTATAGAAACAGACGAATTTGCTGCCAAGTAAATAATGTATTTTGTTACTGCAGCGAAACAATCTGTAGTATAGCAAAATAATTTTCAGCAAGTTATTTTTAGCGAACAAAATTTTGTTAACAAATCTTAATGAGAATTATTACGGTTTAAAAAAAAATTAATTGCGTAACAGTCGAGAAGATCAATCGTTCGATCGAAAATTCCTTGATAACTGTTACTTTCTATTAAGTGTACATACGCAACCGTAAGAAAAGAGCTTCCATTTACAGTGCGCGTAATGCGAATCGACACACTTTTCTTTAAAAGGTATAAATTAAAAGGAAACCTGTATTCGCGCGCACACCGACTCTCAGAAATCGAAAGCATGTCTATACTGTGATAAAACGTTTCGTAAGTCTCACTGTTGTTTCGATAAATTTGCGCAATGTTTGGTCAATAACTAACTGCGGATAAACATTTAACAAAGTATATTGCTCGAAACTTCCCTAGTGTGTGCACGAACGAATGCAGTTAAGGTGTTTCTTCGCTGCTAAAAAGATTCCTTCGAATTCGAGACGCGCGAATGCACTTAAGGAGTTGTTGCGTGCACGCCGAAAGTGCCTGAAGTGTTCTAAAGACGTCAATTGCACGTCAATTACGTAACGTTACTGATAACTTTATTATATCAAATAGACACATGTGGCAAACTCGGGAAATACTCTTCGCAATTTTCAACCCTGAAATGGAGATTTAATTGTCTAAAGTCTACATTTAATAATCTAACAATATTTGTAAATATTAAGAAATGTTGTTCAATTATAATCATTGAATTATTCAATTGTCACGTAACTATGATTATTGAAAAGAGAATAAAAAGAATACGGGGAATGGAATACGAGGAGTCAGAAGCCTTAGCAACTTTCGTGATGCTCTTTCTTTCTTATAGGCGCCGTAATTAAATGATACGATGGTTTTTGGGAAGCAAATACATGTTATTTCCCATCGCGAATGGTACACGTCGGGAGTTGCGGCTTTCTGGATCAGGCACGAGCGTCTCAGTGATCTCAGCTGCGGTTTTCTCGATGGTCCAGACTGGAGAACCCGTTGCGGGCAACGGACTACACGCAAGTGTACTCACTTCACTTGCTGTCTGGGCAGGGACGCTTTAAGGGCTTCCGGGGCCCTTTAGGGAGCGCGAAAGAAGTCGCTAAACATAGAACACGGACCACGAACGAGAGAGAGCGACCGCGCGCCCCATCAATTCCCGTGGCGACTTATAACGCCCGGTCCCTTATTCTAAACGTTTAAAAAAAGCATCCTGCGCCGCGATGAGTACGAATTATTTATAGCCGCATTTAAAAAAGAGATTCTCCTTTCCGCGTTGTGCAACGTCGGACATCCAACGAGGGACCGGGGAGTCGCGCTGTCGCGCGAAAAAGGATCGAACTATCGAGACCGTTATCGTATTTTAAACGAAACGAACAATGATCCCGCACGCGAACCGAGGCTGAAACGAGGAAGGGCGGGGAATAATTCAACGGATAACTCGACCTAGGTCGTTAACCGAGTAACAGCGCGGTCGCGCACGCAGACCGCGACAAAGTTTAGAATTTACGTCGCGGCTAACATTACATCCCTCGTTGTTGTCCGTGTCTTTTATCTTCTGAAATATCTTTGACATCGCAATGGAGTATTTCCAACTCGCAACTGTAGCTCCGATAGATCAGCGTTCGCCATCGATTCGCCGGAGCGGCGATAAGGCCTCCTTTCGTCCTGGTCCTTTCGTCGAGCGACAAGAAGGAGCGGCGAGAAGGAGCACATTGGCCGCAATGAGCGTAATGGCTATGCGCCCGCCTGCAATTTCTGGCGATGCATCAAGCTAACTATAGCCACGCCATGTGCCAAACTAACGGCCGCAGCCGTAGAATGCTTTCGAACGTGGCCGATAGTTTCACTCTTGCGAGCAACAAAAGAAGGAATTGGTGCTCGCGATCGTCTGCCTACGATAAGAGAGATTCTACGTCTGCAAGCTGCGAGTCCGAATGGTATCAAGGGAAAACTTGCGAGGATTGCCGAAAGCGGAGGCGCGACTTCAGATAAATTAAATCGGCACGGGCAAGTTCGCGCGGATAGAAACGGAACCCGCACGCGAAATCACACGGTCCAATCCTCTGATAATAATTTCGGAATTTGCGCCGTCACGGTCCGTCCTTTACCGTAGCCATGATAGTGCAGCGGCGAGGGCAACGACCTGCCGCGCGGGGATCAACGGACCTACGTACAGGTATCACACTTTTTCCCTTTCACAAAGCATCCTTGCAACGGTCCCGGCGAGCGCCACAAAAGCCTTCGGTTGAAAAACCGTGACTGCATTTAAGCTATCGCCGACGTATAAATAGGAGATCATTAACCCTGGAACGTAGCCTCCTAATAAAGGATCGCGGAAAAAAGGAAGGTAAAAGAATGGGGCTTTCGAGAAATTGAATTCTTCAAGGGGATCTCTAGAAAAGGAAGAAAATCCCCCGCGATTGTAGCAATCTCATGGGAAAGAGATAATATCGCGAGGACCATGAAAGCTGTTGCTCGTACGACAACTTATTAGAATAATAAAATTTGAGAGGAAAGAAGAAGAGTCATCAGGCTTACAAGAACTAAAAATCTCATGAAGCATGTTTAAGGACAACATATGATTTAAACATAATTAATTTGTTGAAGCTCTTATCGGGAGTCATAAACTAGGCTGATGACTAGTCTTTAATTTGTATTTCAACGTCCAATTTTGTCGAAGAGCAGTCTTGCTAACGAAAGCTGTCGAGTCTGTTCTCATCAAGACTCGCGATTAATCAAAGAGAAGAGGTATCTAGGCGGTATGCTCTGCGCAAAAGACAGCAATTAGAGCCACGACAATGACAAAACGAGGCCGAGTTCATTGACTGGCTAAAGATGCTGGCCCTTGATAGAGGAAGGATAATAAGCGGCGAAAGAAGAGGAGCGATCTCCGTGGAGGAGGGCAGAGGAAGACGAGAGGAGGAAGAACGCGGAGAGCGTAGCGTAAGCGTCGAAGCGTAACCGGCCGAACAACGTGCTCGCGTTTTCCGATCAATGAAACATCACGCCAGAGGAATGCTCCGCTCGGTTAATACCACCGTAATGGAAAATGCCCGGCTGGCGAGATATACAGGCGCAAAAGAACATTATGTCTTTTTTAGATCGCGTAGTCTGGGATAAATTTATACCTGACGTATGCTGTCTCCTCCCAGAACGCCGCCGCTCGTAATTGAAATTCCTGCACGACGGTTTACTGCATTACGTTAAGCGGGATGAATGCAAAGGATGAAATAAATCTGCGGCACGATTCTCGAAAGAGCCAATCTCGGACGCTCGTAAAAGTACATGCCGCTTACGTAAACGTTTAATAATTTGCCATTTCAAAATCGTACAACTTTGCTCGCGCGTTTAATTCCGGTTTTCTCGCGCATTGTATTCAAATAGCTTTAACAATCGAGAGAATTCAAATTCTCGAATGCGCGCTTGATAAGATTACCGTTCCCCGGTTTCTGCAGATAGCCACTACTAACGCAAGAAATTTATCTCAGAATAACTCTATAATACGCAATGAAAAGAATTCAACCTGCGTAGCGGATTATAATTTATTCTCCTCATTTTGCGCTCGCGTACCGGCAGGGAATTTATTCAGGTATGCCATTAATCACGCGGTGATAAACAAACGGGAAATGAACTTCGCGAGATATTAACGATCCCGCTTCGTTAAACCGTCGCTCGCGGATCTAGATGTCAGGCACATGGAACTGACGCAAAGTGGCGGCCGGCGCTAGGCGAGCGATCAGGCAATTAGCGGTTGCGGCAATAATGACGGAGTAGCGATATAACAATCTCGGTTAAGTAGTCTAGACTTAGCTGGCCGTGCGCTACATTAAAAGCAGCGGTTACGCCGGATCAATCGGCCGCTATCTCGTAAATCGGCGTGCAAAATCGATAATTGATCGGCGATGGTATTAGGTATCGTTTCGGGCGTATTAAACGCGGTAGATTGCGAAAAAACTGTTAATTAATTGCCAAGCAATTAATCAGAACCCAGTTTGTGGAAAAAGGCAAGCTCCTTGTGGCGTATACTTATGTACGCACTGCGCTGAAAGCCTTAATATTGTAAGGTCCCGAGAGAAATATTTAATTGTACACGCGATCGTGTGCAATTAATGCATGAATAATTAATGCATATTAATGCATGAATAATTAATTAATTGCATGAATGCAATCGCGATCGCTGAATATTAGTCACGATCGCAATGAACATGCTTTCTCGAAAAGACTCAAGTCGTAGAAGGGACGTCCCCCCGAGCTCTGAATATTGACGTCTTGACCCATCAACACACGATGATTAATGACAATTTGCATCGGTCACTGGCCGAGGGAGAATTTGAAGATCCTGATCGGATTGGCAGCTCAATCTGTACATCGTTAAGCAGCTCAGAAAGACATCTCATCTTTTACCATGCATTCGTACTGCAGTGAGTTCAAGTACGGCGTAACGAAACGAGTATCGAGAACAATTATCCTCGCGATTATTATCCTACAAAAAAATCTTGCAAGAAAGAGGAAAACGACGTCGTTGAGTGATAAAAACGTTAGTGATAAAAACGTTTCCCACTAGCGTGCGTTTTTAGCGCCGAAGAGATCTAACGTTCGTTAAGAAAACGCCGTTGCTCGGCGAGCGCGGTCGCGTCGAAATAGCGAATGTGGCGTAAAATCGGATCTTCATCGCCGCTCATCGCTTTTCTGAAACGTCGAAAAACCCGACGTGCTTGCCCCAGTTCGGTTTTCGGTTCCTCGGCAAGAAACCGGCAGGAAGTGTCCGTGTCGTAATCGATGTCGTTTACGAACTATCGTTCCCCATCGCTAGGAATACCGGCCGCGTCCACGTTTAGCCGAGACGTCAACTCGCAACACGCACGCCGGCACGCTGGACATAACAGTTAAAAATAACGTCAAGGTGCGAAACGCACGACGCCGGGGTTCCGGCCTGGATGGACAAAACCAGATTTCTCGGAGGCCTGTGCAGCAGATACCCAAATACACGCGGATCACAACCGCGTCACGATTCTCGACGTAAGAAAATGTCTTGTCTGACACGGCATCGGGACATCCCGTATTTTCGAGAACATTATTCAATCTTAATGGGTCATTGAAATCATGTTTACGTCTGCCGAAAACACACGAGCCACCAAAATACACGGGCAAATCAAAATGCTATTCGTTCGTTGGGCGTAACCTCCGCTTTCGTACTGCAGGAATTTTTCTTAACATACATGACAAAACAAAATAGCATACGTCTCGACAGATAATTAATGGTTTTCCGAGGTGCTTGGAGCATCTCACGCTGGAAACGCTCAAACGCAATTAACGTGTTTCGCAATAGCAAAAACGTTAGTGTTGATACATATCGTATCTAATTTTTTCGAGACAAAAAATAAAAAAAAAGTGCTAGACTTTGTCCGCAAAATTATTCTTAGACGTCACTATACGCGATGGTGAGGACCCTCTGCATGACTTCTGTCGGTTCCCTTAAAGAGTGAAGACGCAAGAACTCTTCCCCTCTTCCATATTCGTATCCTCAGCAGCTGCAATTAAATCTATCTGTTTCGCGCTGGGAATCCTTGTGCAACGCGGTTCCCGCGAGTCCTGCGGGGAAGCGAAACTTCCCACGGGCGAGTTTAACATCTTGACTCCGTGATCGCGTCGCCCCGATAGAATTTCGCGACACTCGTTTACCACGCTAACGACCGCTTTATGAGCGCGATGCGCCAGCTGTTAGAGCACTGCTCGTGCACGAAGCGTCCTTGTGTTAAAAATATTATACGTAAAAGGAAAATGTCGCGATAAATAGTTCACGGCGAATATAGGAGATGCGAAATATAACGCGTAAAAAGATAAAATAAAGACTGCTATACGGATTATAATATACGCGATCCGTTATAATGTCATAGTGACATTATACACATATACCTAAATAATAAAATCACACATCACACATTATATCTAAATAATAAAATGATATTTGCTTAAAAATATTAAATATTAAATAAAATATGAAATAATAAAATAATATTTGCTCTATTGACTTTTTTTAATCTGCGAGTGTGACGGGCCGAATTAAGTACAAACCTTTGATCTGAGAACAATCGATACTTGAATCAGCCTTCGGACGTTATACGATTCACGAGCGACTTAATAATGGCCAGAGATAATTTATGTACGCGTCCGCATTAAAAATTCTCTAAGATATAAATGAGATTCAGTCTGATTTCTCCAACAAATCATAAATTTTGGTTGAAAAGTCTATAAAGATCAAGTGAGAGGTCCAAACTGATCTTGTTTGCTCTTTTCAACGTTTCTCTAAAGTCATCTCCTAGTTCTTATTTTATATTAGAGTCACGGCTCTCATAATTGCGATATTATATGCGACTGATAGAAAGACGCGATCAAGGATAATCAGACTCGTCAGTCAATCTAGTTAGTCAACATAGCGTCGTTTCATCTCCCTCCCTTTTATATTTTCTCGATGGATCAAAATTACCTCCCCTCCTCTCACCTTTGCACGTATTATGCATAAGCCGGCCTTATGTAATCGCCGCATATTACGGCCGGCAAATGACATCACGTCCAGCGTTACAAGCGTTGAGGTCATCAGGTGCCGCGACTCGGCTGAGACTTTTTTACGGTCACTTTGTCACGTATGTTCAAGATGACGGCGTGTACACGCAGGTAGATTACGTTTCTCAGCAAAGCGAACGTACTTACAATTAGCCTCGGCCTACGTCGAGGCTAAGCATAGAAAGCGTGATGATTATTCTACATTTTATTCTCGGCCTTTTCTCATCGCATTTTCCAAAATAGACTAAAGGACGCAAGAAGATATGGCGAGAATATATGAAATTTAAATACAAAAGTTATATGTTTTGACGTAATACATATCTTGCAATAAATTCGTACAATATCGATTCATATGACATTTTGCAATAACATTGAAGTACAATAATTGAGCTATTACTGCAAGATGGTAAAAATGAATGCTCAAAATTTCGATATACGGAATTATCGAAAATTTTGATATACGAATTACTGAAAATTTCAGTGGAATAAGCATTGGTACGATTGCTGAAATGACATTTGGCTCTGCGTAGCCCAAGTATCAAAATTCTGTTTACTCCCTTAAGCGGTTTTGGCCACGGGCCAGGTATCAATAGAATGCGTTGGCCGTTCGCGATTGCAAGAAAAACATCGGATGATGCAGAGAAAAGTACGTACTCCGGCGTAGCAGCCATTAATCAAATGAGTTGACGTCCCGGTGTCAAGTATGTAATCGGCAGAAGTTTCCGCGGCAAGCTTCTTTTGATTTAACAATTGATTCACGAATAAAATACTGTTCAACAGAAAAACTGAAGCGTTTATCTTAAAAAGTGTATATAGCAAAGATTTTACATTTTGTATGAATAACACTTTTGCAGAAACACACGACTTGTATCTTGTAGTACAATATTTGCTTGTAAATGTCATTGCGATCGTAATAGGTATTACTAATGCAATCATGCGAGCTTGTATGAATTTATAATACGTGCAATACGTGCCTATTCATATCTCCTTATACCTGTTTTACGACTATTTATTTATAGAAGCAAATATTATTTTCACACGAGCATATATTATTATCTCGAGATTCATATTTTTATAAAAATGTATAATTTATTTTATATGTGATACCGCATTAAATCATTAATAAAAGTGATATTTGTATAAAGAGACAAATATCTCTCTCCGTGTCATAAAATTCAGAGTAAAAGCGCGTTCGCTTCATTTTACTTGTGATACTATAATGGTGGTTGCGTCAAATGTAATTGTCGTGATCGGTACAACAGAAATAATAATGTCGAGAAATTTTGTCGAAGAGGTATCCACACTGTATATAATCGTACAATGTATTTGCAATAATCAAATTTAGGACACGAGACAACCGGTTGTCCGATCGGTATGTCGCCGCGTCCCAATTTTCACTGCGAGCAAGGCGAATGCATTCGTGACTCATCCATATCGTCATCGCGAAAAGTATACGGCCGTGTTATAATGCCCGAAACATGCTTTCGCGAGATGAAGCGACAAACATCCCACGAGAGACAGAGAGAGAGAGAGAGAGAGAGAGAGAAAGAGAGAAGTGCTTCTTTCGCGAACGTTACGCGAAAATATCTTCTGCTAGTCGAATTTTACGAAAATCTCTTAGTAACAGCTCCGAGCTTCGAGGTCGCCTGAGAAACTAGGACATTTAAAAATTATTACTTCAAGAACGCAACCGTTAGTCGACAACGATAGTCGTCATTATTCAATAACAAAACGAATATTTGTAATATTAGCAAAGTACTGAGCTCCAATTTTATCTTGTTAAACATAATCTATAGGTGCAAATCTATCCTATTAACATGTACAATAAACCTTTAACAATTTTTATTTTATTAGTGCAATAATGTAATACGATTCCAGATCTTTTTCTAACTGTCCTCAATGAGATTTGATTAATTGCCGAGCCAAGAATGCAGTTTGCACCCGTGTTATTAACAACTCTTAGTCGAGCTGTTAACGAACGATATATGTCTATATACGCTTAGTGTCAAACGGTTGAACCCTGAACTCGTGATTAAATCCTGTCTTCTGCCAGGTTATATCAGATTCTAAGACAATCTCTGATTGTATCTCCCGCGACGTTAGATTCTAACGCGCCATTCGTTACGGTGAATTAAGCACGGCAGAAATAGCTCCGAAGACGATGAAAACGCGTAGTGATTTTAACGATGTAAGGCTGCTGTTAATTAACGGTAGATCGCAATTCTTCGCACCGCCTGTGTTTATGTAGCGTCGTATATGTAGCGTATAATAACAGTAATCCATAAGCGTTAAGACTAGGAAGAGGTGCTGCGTTTTCCCTTATTAATATCTTTCTCATCGCGAAAATTTCAAATATCAAACGAAAATTGGTGGTTCCCTAAGTCTTTAAACAAGCATGCAAAGAATATACATATATGATACAAATAAATAAAACAAACGAGACTTTCAATCTTTATCTTATCGTCAGATGAAGACGACACGCAAGCTTCGCACGTGAGCAACGAAAATAATCGTAAACCCGTTCTCCCTTTCTAATTACTATTCGTAGATAGAGCTGTGCGAAAGGAATAATTTTGTGAAAAGTCATCGGGCGGGCTGCGAGAGGTGGAGTCGCCGAAAATTGTATTACTCAAGAGCGGGCGGATCCCTCCGTTTGCGCATTCTCGGCCGTTCATGATATCCGTATATGTGTCACCCGATGTTATCCAGTAATCTCCTCATCGCCGGCAGCGCGTCCTTTTCATTGGGGCTTAATTAAATGTATGCTCGGTATGCCGACGTAGGAAACGAGGGCGGCAGGGTCCCCGACTGAACGGGGGACAAATGGAGAGCGCGGCCGAAAGGGTCGAGGTCGTTGGTTACAACAGCAGCATGAACTGGATTTCAGGACTGCGCCGTAGATGCCTCTATCCGGAGCGCGACGTCTCCTCCTTTACACATTTTTTTCGTCGCGAGAAGATTTTTCGCGAATTCTCCCTTTGGTCCTCGTCGTACGTTTCGAGGAGTAAGGAGTAGCAAACAGAGAAAATTAGCGCAGACCAGTCGTTTTGTAATTTTTCTCTCAAGTTCAAGTGAATATCGCGGATATTCGCGGATATCGTGGATAATATAAAGTGTAATAAATAACGCTAACTCCAAACGACTCTGCGCGGAGACAAAAGTTTTCAAGGACCCAGGAAAAATGCAAAGTAAAACGCTGCGAACGAAGATATAAATAAAGTTCCAAACAACCTCTAATAATAGTGTAATATGGATAGCAAAGTTCTCAGTAATGTAGCTGTTTCGTGCAGTACGTGGCGCACATGCCTTACGTTTTTATCACGTAAATTGTCACCCGCGGCAGTCCGCGTGGATCTAGACTACGTGAGTGTCCCTGAACGATACGAGGAGCGGGGAGATATCGAAATTGGAGACTACGGAGGGAATTAAAATAATTGAGCGCTTCCTGGCGTTCGTGGCGTCGGGGGAGCGAGGGGGGACGAGAAAATGGGGAGAAAAATAGAGAGAGAGCGAAAAAGAGCTATGCAGAAAAAGCGATCCGTGCGGCAGGGCAGGGCATGGCCGGCGTGGCGTTATACAGGTAGGTAGGTAGGTAATAGATACACGTAGATGTACATAGGTATATATATGTGGGGCAGGCAAGATGGAGTCTCGGAGGCACGGGTCGATATGAACGCGGCAGCGCTATTGCAGCAAACCGCCCCCTGTTCGCCTCCGCCGTGGTCCCTGCTCGCTGCTCTTACCACCTTTGCTCGGCTCTCTTTCCACTATCAATCCCTTCCCTCCGCGTCACCTCCCCCTCCGCTATCAATGGTATCGCTATCGATATGCACAGTTTGCACGCGTATGTCCGAGTTTTTTTCGAAAAACGTACTTTCGCGTAGCCGAGCGAAAGCTGGAGGATCGATTACAACCCAGAAACCGCGGAGGGAAAGCAGATTATGTGATCGCAGGGTATCGATGATATTTTTAAATGTTTGGCAATAACACGTTTATTTTCTGATAAATTCTTTCCATAAATGTAATACTCTAAATATTGAATGAAAATTCTTTATAAATATAAATAAGTTCAGTCACGCGGAGTCTGTTATCTAAGTAATGCGGTAGCGATAATAATAATACGAAACAATAAGTAACTGATGGTCATCGTCGTATTAATTCGTCGCGTTAAATTTCTAAAGTACCACGATAAATCCTATCTGCATTTCATTGGGAACAATAACATTTGGACAAACAAAGTCTCTTATTTATCGCTATATTCATATGTAAATGCGAATATAATGAAAATTGAATCGCCATTAGAATTCTAAAGCAAATACTGACGTCGTTCATGTGACATGACACGACAGTCAAAATGTTAAATGTTTTACAATCAAAATCACGTTCTGTCTATCAATCACTTATTTCTGCATCGAACTCAGTTCGATACGACCGTTTCAATCCGTATGCAATGACTGCTGCATGAAACGGCGTCGATAATCCTGGCTTGAGCGAGAAAAGCTAGGTAAACATTTTTAATGAATTCTCAGCGCGATTAGCTCGCTGCTTCATCATTCGGATGACTCGGTGTTACCTCGAGTCGAGAGATACAAAACTCGTTTTACATTAGCAGCTGACTTGACGGCGTTGTAATACGAACGCGTCGACCGCGCTTTCCATTGTACCGGACCACGGCCAGATTGCGAGAGTTCTCTCGTATCGCGAGGGACCAAGCGCATAAATTAGCGGTCCCCTTTCGTGATATTTCGTATTGGGGTTTTTCTCCTTCCCTGACCTTTTAATTTCTCCGGCGGTGACGTAATCTCGCCACGTGCGGGCGTGCGTGTACGCGCCTAAACAAAAATAATCGTGATGCGATCCCGGACTGATACACGGAAACAGAATCGGCATTATTCGCAGTAATATGTGCGAGAACTCGTCGACCGTAATTAATTAATACTTCGACCGCCACGAGAAGTACCACAATAAATCCTATCTGCATTTCCTTGGGAACAATAACATTTGGACAAATAAAGCCTCTTATTTAACGCTGTATTCACATGTAAATGCGAATATAATGAAAATTGAATCACCATTCTAGAATTCTAAAGCAAATACTGGCTAAAGCAAATACTCGTTCATGTGACATAACACGATAGTCAAAATGTTAAATGCTCTATAATCAAAATCACGTCCCGTCTATCAGTCACTTACTTCTGCAATTATCTGTTTCCTTCGAGCGACAGTTTTTACTGATGCTACAATTGAGATCAATTAATCTGATATATAGGATGGCACCAACGCATATATTCCGCGAAGTATTTCCCTTTAATTGTAATTACATTTGATTTCGACGACAATTGATTGTCCGCCTGCGTGCTACTATACTTGACAGATAACGGTTTAATTGCATCGACTGATCTTTTCGAACTCGTATTTTAACTCTGCTTGACACACGAAAAAGTAAAATTCCACAATGTATTTAGTCCTAAAAATTCTTGCTAAAAATCCTTGAAAAATGTTCTTAAAAAATCAGAGGTTTTTTGTATTATACTTCATCGATTTCTTTGTACATCATTTAGGTAAAATGGCAGGGTAAAAAAAGTATTAAAATTCAATACGTAAAATAAAGAACCTAACATTTATGAAAAATAGTTCTCAGAAAAAATATCTGTAATTGTCGAAGAATTAAAATTTGTTTAAAAATGTTATTCAATTGTTAGAATGTGATCAATAAGAAAACAAGCACTTTTTTCTATTTTTAAAAATTCTTATTATGAATATAAGATTTATTCTTATATTCATAGATTTATTCTTATTATGAATACTAGTTATGAATATAACTTCTAAGATTTTTGCAGTCTTTTCCGATGATGCAGTTTCGCAATGAAACGCATCAGTAAACGGCATAATGCAGCGAGACTAAATAACAATGTTATTTAATTGTCGGAAGAAGTAAATTTAAGTTCTCACGTGAAGAAAATGAATTCAAATCGCGCGAGAATGCCTTCCATTCTTGATCGCCCTATTTATTTACGTTATTACAGTGTAATTAGCGTACGACCTGATAATCTTAGCAGATTATAAATGCATCAGCAGTTGACCTAACCGCCTACTCGATAATCGATGCAGGTTGTTGCACCAGCTTGATTGTTATATCAGCCGTATTCACCTGTATAAAATTAGCGCCCCAATGTTGAAAAATCAAAATTTTTCTTTTTGCAAACGTTTACCTATTGTTTGCCCACGAATGCCCCGTTGGAATTTTTGTTTGCCTCCCTCTAGTTCAAAAGTTATAAGCAATTCAATTTGGGGGGAGGGGGCGACTTCACACTAGCCTCCCAATGTTGAAAAACGTTTGCAAAAAGAAAATTTTTGATTTTTCAACATTGGGGGGCTAACTTCACACAGGTGCCGTATTCTGATTTACGACATTATACCTGATAAATGTCGTTTGCATGCCAGCCAAAAACGCCATTACAACTATTACTTCATTGGATATATTGCGCGTACCAATACATGCATAATTAAAATATATTTTAAATACTAAAGCTTCAAATGATGACTCATAATGAATAACACTCGTGAAGTCTTCCTCAATGAACAAATCAGATATTACGATCACAAGGACGTTTTCCATCACGCATGCATCGCGCAACATTTTCAAAGTAGGTCAGTATCGATTATATAGGATGCTAGCGCAAAAGCGAGTGTTATAAAATGTCATGCAAGAATTAGGACAACAGCAAAAACGCCTATTCTCTGTTGGACGCTACGTTCATCCGGATAATTCTTTTGTTCGAGCTGAAGCTAACATGTGCACTCAAATAATCGAGAATGAACGTCGATTCACTCAATTCAGACTGAATGCGACTGATCGCGCGTATCATTTTCTAAAAGGCACGATATCTTGATAATATTCAAACTTAAAATTTGGCTAATTAAAAATAGAGCTAGCTCATTAACAAAATAAAATAGCAAAATAAAAAAATAAACGTGATAATATAATTTCCCTAAAATGATGAATTCATATTTTTCTTTCATATATAAACTTGCATTTTTAAAAGATATTTGCAAAAATTATTCCGCATATCATTAACGGTCGCATATCATATCGGTAAACCTGGCGCATAATCGTGATTACGTAAAAAGAAGAATGAGCCGACATTCTAATTCCTGAGAGTGGCAAGTTGCATTAAATTATCTTTCGCTCACTCATCCTCGAGTTTTCTGCGCGGGCACGATAGGGAGAGAAAAAAAGGATAAGGATTCTAAAATCGTTGGGGTAAACCGCCACATTTCTTTCCCTCTCAGACAAATTAAAGAACGTTCGGCTGGCGCGAACCCTTTTCGATCACGAGAACGTGGTGAGACACTCCAGTCCCCAACTCTTGAAAGAACGGAGAAAGCGAAGAGGGAAAAAGTATCGGTGACGCAAGGAGGGTTACAACCCCTCTGTCAAGTTTACACAGCTCGCTACTTATCGCGTGTGTTTAAAGAAGTGTGTAGCAGCCGAAACGCGCATTCAAGTTATCGCGCTTCGTCGGCTACTTCGTCAGTCAGGCAATACTTTGAAGTCTGTTAGGATCTTTAGTTCATTGAAGACGCGATTAGGCAAAGTAATGCTCAAATGCATCGATAAAATGCGAACATATGCGTGTATTAGACAAGAGTATCTTACATTAACAGAACACCTAAATTTGCCTTTCGTGAATTCTTGGAATTTGCAATCTCTTAAAAGTTACTTCTTCTTTTCA
Source organism: Aphaenogaster rudis (assembly GCA_003063815.1). Taxonomy (NCBI): domain Eukaryota; kingdom Metazoa; phylum Arthropoda; class Insecta; order Hymenoptera; family Formicidae; genus Aphaenogaster; species Aphaenogaster rudis. Next base: position 1,329,707 of record NJRL01000003.1, on the reverse strand, counting down.
ATTTTTTGTTTAAAATTTCCTAGATCCTAGGCATCGTATTTACTGTGTTATTAATGGAAGATCTAATTTTAGTCGTACGTGATCAATTACATTACATCCCTTACATTCTTTGTAATGTGTCTTAACCACATGTTAGTCACATGTGTCGCGTGTGTTCTTAAACCAGACCCTAACTTAAATTATTACGATTATCTTCTTACACTTTTTGAAGCGAGATCACTAAATATTCATTCCGGTTAGCATTGAAAAGATTTATATAATAGATTTATACGTAAGTCAAATTTATCGCTTGAAAAGTTAAGAGCTCATCATGTTTCTTTGGGGCCAACACGATTTAATAATTAAATAGGTTCCATAGTGAAAGGTCTTCCTCTCTCTCGCATGTCTGTTGTTAGCAACGAATAATTCCGTCCACCTTCATCGCTGTTAACGACAATGACATTTTACGAGACGTTATTAAAGTGGGTCAATCACGGTCGCTTCCGACGTTGCGTTTAGCGTTTAAGTACTTGTCAAGGGCAGAATGCCAAATTTCTACGGAAGACCTTGTCAACTCGAAATGATTACTCGCTGCAGGACAGAGTGGCAATTAATTTAATGCACTTTTTACAGGCTGCCGCTTCGAATAAACGTTATTTCCACTAAATCACAAGTCTAAAAACAATCGGGAAAAAACAAACGTGTCCTAATATCTTCTTTATATTCTGTATTATCTCGTTAATTCCATGATTTGCATTATTTTGTACATTCTAGGTAAAAAAAGGCATTCCTCCATTGCTGTTAATTACTTTCACATATGTTATTCATAATCCCAACGGCAATTTTTTCTAGAATCAATAACGTTCTAAGCTTACATGATCTTTTTTCTAGAATACAGTACGAACATCTTTCTAATCTTCGTATTTCTAAAAAGACGCATTACAAGCGATTTGTCGTAATCTCAGCTGTTATCCTATCATAATAAATCGCTTTCAGACCAGTGTGCGCCAGCTGATAAATTCGATGACTCGATGATTCGCAGCGATTTCGAGTTGAGACGCGTCGAAGCAAAATTTCACAGCAATGCACAACGTGCGCGTCGTGGACCGTCCATCTAGCGTAAAGCGTGAAGCCGCCTCGCATTCCTGCTTTCAACGCGGCAGCGTTGCGGCATCGTTACCGGTGCGAAAACGTTTATTTTCAGTCTACCTTTGCAGCAGTCGCGGAAGGGACGCGACACGTACAGGCGGCATGTATGTGTACCGGTTTCACAACGCGGTCTCATCCGGCGAGGAATCGACGAATGGAAAATAACGTGTTCCGCGTATGCACGCATACAGTACAGTCTGAACCGTAAAAATGGCACGGTGCGATGGACTCGCTGATCGATACACGGGAGATTATATTAAGAGTCGTTTCGGTTGCCGCGCGCCTGAATTGTTCATCCGATCGCGCGGCGAATAATGCAAATATCGCTTTAATAATATCCCTATAAAGCGCGGGATACTCCGGACTGCACGCGGATCGCGTGGTTTACGTGGGAACACCAATTTTAGCACACATTTCCCCAAAATACATCGACGATTACTCCAGAAGAGCTTCGATGTATTCATTAATTTTGACTCAATTATATATCCTTTAATATTTCGTTGAGCCATACTCTCGTTATAGTCTTATATCTTGTGGACTGCACTCTGTATTTTTAGGAGACTCGTTCCAGAGTGAACAAATTTATCTGTCTAATCTTAGCAGTTATGTCAAATCAGATGTATGATCATGTCGTGATGTTGTCCTTGGTAATTTAGTCGAATACTTGGGGCACTTGTGCCCACGGTATTTCACAGAGGGATGACACATCACCGTAAGAAACGCACGTGCCTCCGTGATGTTGTTGCATGTACCGTCTTATTACGGGCAATCAGACGTAACTCGCACGTCAAGCTGATTGGCAACGCAATCGTCCCCTAAAAGCGCATCACGGAAATGACAGCCTGGCCGCCGTTGAACACAAGGAATCGCCGGATGTAGTCTAAAAACCCCCTCCGTAATGCGTCGCGACTGACCCAGATTCGCGATTGCTGCAGCACCACCTTCGTGTCTTTTTGTCTGCGCACGCGGACGTCCTGAGAAGGACAGATACGGTTTCAAATCTAACCGGTAGATCGGCAGTGCCGTTTTCTAATCCGATTAGTTCGATCCCCCGCGATGAATGCCCCACAGTTTCCGACCTAAACTTCAACAACGGATTCTCTGGCGCGCGAGAATCTCTAGTAGACTCTAAATTTACAAGAGTGGGAGAACTAGAAGAGCGTAGTTTGTCTAATTGTTTAAGATACAGTTTACGAAAGACCCTTCTCTCCGTTGCTTGCAATATAAATCTGATACTCCGGAATTTCTGGGTTCGTGAATTTTGAGACCTCTTGTATAATCCGCTTCCAAGAGTTATTCGCGATAAACCGTGGCGGCCTTGATTTACATGGGGAATAGGACACGCGATCTCGCGGCCACCAATCTTTTAGCTGTACCAGTCGTTGCGCCTTGGTCAATTAATCAATTCGCTATCTAACAACATGACTCAACCGCGAGCGTAATTCGACGGAAACGTATTTTTATCTACGACGGAGAAATATACGCGCTCGGACCTCTCTTCGGGATTGGTTAGCCGTGGCCTCGAGACATTGTTCAAGGTTCGTTGGCGAGGGTCCACGGTGAAATTATGACGTAATCCGAGAGTCCAGAATGTGTACATAGAGAGCGGCTAAATGTTGGCGTATGCCGGACAGCGGATCGTAACGCGAGTCAATGGAATCCTCGCGTGTAGTAGGTACGACGAACCGCCATTGAAGACTTCGCGGAATCTCGATAAGCGACGCTGTATATGCAACCGGTAATATTGTTTATCGTTCTGTCATCTATGGGTGCTTTCCATTTAGTGACACAAGTCGACACAAACATCGTTTATCTTTCTTTAGCATTCAATGAGTAATAAAGACAGAATGATACTTGTGTCAACTTGTGTTACTAAATGGAAAGCACCCTATGTGTCTCAATGCTGCGTCTCGCGTGCGATAAGTTGCACGCGAAATTTAATTCCGCTATAAACCTCAAGCAGCTCCAATTCATTTCATTAGTATTATCTTTATCTTTCTTTATAACAATTTCATACAACCTATATTTTTATTGCAAAAAATGATTAATAAAGAATTTATTGTATTAAAGAAAATGCTTTCTTATCCTACGTTATTACCTTTCTAGAGTCATCCACACATAGGTACACAATTGTTTTAGATGCCCCACCCTGTATACACACGTTAGCGTCAGACTGCACTCTGATTATATTTCCACGTGTAACGATCCAATCCGCGGATTGATCTTTGAGATTTGGCAAAGCGAGGAACGATGATATGTTTGTTAAACTGAAGAGTCAGCGACGTTCATAGCGAATGACATCACGACATTAGGGGGAATGAAATAACTCGTCACCGAGTTACGCGCTCGGTGAATACATCGCTCGTTACGAGCGACACATTTTTAGAGGATAAAGCAACGACTGTTTCAGCAGAAAAGTACCCACTAATTAGCGTAAGAGCCTCGACTTGATTTCTGTCACAGCATAGCGACGAATATGTACACACGGTTGAAGTATCATTGAAAGTATCATGGATTTCTCTTTTCATCGGCTAGTTCCACCCACGTCGATGAAATATGCGACTACATACATTTATCGTTACCAGAAATCGACTACTATAGGAATTTATGCACGCCACGTTCAGATACGCGTGGCACAAAATCGCAACCTTGAACACAACTAAAAATTTCTCAAAGTCGTAAATATGCATATGAGATCATACTAATAGACGTAGGTTGAAGACAGCGATGTGGAAAATATTAATTATCAATATCCAAGTAAGATATACGTCTAAATGTAAGTACAGGTGTACCTGCTGCAAGAAATACTCAGGCAGTAAACACGGATATTCAAAGATGCTGAGATAGAATTGATTTTCTACGAAAGAGTTGAGTCAAGGTAAATTTTTCACTTGGCGTTAGCATAAGAAATTAACAGACATGAATTAAAAATGGAATCGTTTTCTGACTCGCAGTCTGTTCCAATCTATGTCACAACCGGTTTCTCACGCCATCCTCAGGTAAGAAGCTTACCTTGTCCAAATTCTACCAACTTGCTCTCGGCTCTTTCACTTAGATACGACAAAGTACTTGGACGTGTTACCGTCGTGTTTCAAACTATCAAGGCATCTAATGCTTTTGTACTTTACTACTTTTGTACTTAACAATATAATAACAAACACGAATGGTCCGGAAGAGGTTGTAATTGACGAAGCAGTCTGACATTCTCTACCTGGCGACCTTTCTATCCTGTAGAATCGCGCACGCCCACTTGTGGGACTTTTTTCTCTATCCCGGAGAGGAACTCAGGTTCAGGATCTCCGGTACCGTGAACACGGGCACGTGCGTCCCCTACCTAATAGCGCCGCTACCTTCGCAGCAGCCTACGTCCCGGAGTAACCGTGACCTTTGAGCCGCAACAATCGGCCAGCCACTTCGTCTTAATGATCGCTTTGCATGCTAACGCAGTCGACGTAACGATCTGCGACAAAGGCGGTCGTACTGTTGACGCCTTCTCAGATGTCCAGCAAATAGAGCTCCGTTCAGCAAGAATCGCGCGTTCTATGAACGGGGACCTTGGC
>NJRL01000003.1:1301464-1317435 GCA_003063815.1 Aphaenogaster rudis | reverse complement strand
ACAAAGATATTTACTAGATATCCATATGTTATCCATACATCCATGTCTACTAAATAGCAAGGATATCCAGTGGATTTATGAGCAGTACGCGGCATCGCCGCCAGATGGACGCGGTGGAGTTTATTTTCTCGTAAGTAAAAAACCACCCAGGACAGAATAAAAGACGCAGCATTATGAGATTATTCACTCATGTTCTAATAATATGATTGTTTAAAGGGGAGTCCCCAAAAGTGAATTCCAAGATGAGATTAAAGAGATGTTACTTGGAAAGTACAATTATATAATTAAAACGACGAAAAATATTAAAGACGATTAAAATAGATCTATTAAATGTCTAATAGATATCTATCTAAATATCCATTGGATATGACATGGATGTCTAGTGAACATTGGCTTAGATATCCTATGGATATTTATGAGATCTCGAATTGCGGATATTTGGGTATATAAAGCACGTCTAAAGGGCCATCTACAATGAGTCGCAGTCGTAAGGGTCGTAAGAAATTGACCAATCACAGTTCATTATTCTTCGATCGCAAGGAGAATAATGAACTGTGATAGGTCAATTTCTTACGACTCTTATGACTGCGACTCATTGTAGATGGCCCTTAATGGATATTTCCTACATATTCGTACATATCCGAATATCCACCGGGAGATATCCATTAGATATCTAATACAAATTATGTTCTGTGTGGGTATTTTTATGGAAAAACGACACGTTTATAGCTTGTTTTTTTCTTATATGAAAAAATGTCACAACTCTGATAAGGGAATTTACGCTGTATTAGGGTGGCAGTGTTCGATTTTTGAAAACTCATGACACAGTTTTAAAGAATACATTATAATTGGAAGTATAAGGGCTCAGACACAATGAGAGGAATAAGGAACAAGGAATTAAACATAGAGAATTGTGATGTGGAAGAAGGAAGAAGGAAGATATCTTTCTTCTTCCTTCTTCCACATCCCAATTCCCTATGTTTAATTCCTTGTTCCTTATTCCTTTCATTGTGTCTGAGCCTTAACATGGACAGAAAATGAAGTTATGCATATTCACTATTTTAATTAAAAAGCAAAACATAAAAAGAACTCCCGATAATTAAAACTTTAAGATAGTGAGTACAACAGGGTGTTGGGAGTTGGCGCAGTTAACAGTGAGCTAATAAATAAAAAGAAGGTTCATTCGTGTTACACTTTAATATTATAAAAATAACCTTCCGGACGTTTCGGCTCCAGTTTGAGCCATCCTCAGCAAAAATATCTCCAATATCTTCTTAGAGCCACATTAGTATGTGCACCATGCTGTGATCCCAAAGTACGAGTGCTAGCGCTATTTTAATTATTTTAAAAATGTTTCTATTCAGAATGTTAAAAATGCTCTACTGCAAAAGTTATTTATTTTGAGATGTGTCACTTTTTTTATCAATGGAGCAATATATGACATATTTTTCGCTTTGAAAATATTCATAATTCAGGAGACTAGTCTACGAACCGAATAAATATATAATGCGACAATTTTGCAACAAACTGCACGAATGTACGATTTTTAAAAATATTCTAATGAAATGAGAAAAATATTACCAGTGCCGTGAAATATTACCATGATAGATTACTTGAATCATTTCTTGACTTCGAGGTAAAAATAAATGTAAAACTGTTTATTAAATTCAATTTTTTACAACACGTATTCTATTTAAGAGTAAATGCTGCCGCAATATATATACAAAATTGTGTGTGTGTGTGTGTGTGTGTGTGTGTGCGCGCGCGCGCGCGTGTGCATGCGTGCGTGCGTATGTGTGTGTGTGTGAACAAATTTTATTATTTCAGACAACTGATTTAAACATAATACTCCAAGTGATACTTATATATACTATTGTATAACATATATATATTTACCGATAGAAAACTGATATCGTAATAAAAGATAATCTAATTACGCTTTATATTAATTATACCATATTATAAATATATAATCTCACAGAAGCGCGCTGGAGATAAAACAATATTTAATAACTAATGGTATAAAATTATAACATTGCTATCACGATATCATTATATCACGTATGGAAAAATTTAATTTTCTTAGAAAAACAATATATAGTATCTTACATACACAAAGATTATATACCTTTGGTTTTTTAAGACTTTTATCTTAATTAGTTTATTAAGATTTTCATCTTAGCAACAACTTTAAAAATAAATGATGTATTATACAGATAACGTGTTTTCACAAAATATTTCCGTGCAATCGAATGTGGCATTAAACATACATTAATAAATTTTCTGTTGTTATTTCTAAGTTAATAAAAAAATGCTATTTTTATGCTAATACGCGTTGTCACAAATACTATTTACTATCGTCGTCTTTTAATAATACATCATTTACAAAAAGGGTTTTGTCCCCTTATATGTATACAATTGTGAGATAATAATAATTACAAATAAAACTACAATTTAACGGATTGTTTGTGTTAATCTCGTAAAATTGCAATTGACAGATTTTGTAGAAATGTTAAAACCACTTCGAATTTATTCATTAAAATAAAAATGTCTACGTAAGATTCGGTTTGCAAAGATTTACAAGATTAATTAGCATTATAATAGGGTAAATCCAATAGAACATAAATATTTTAGAGCAAATTATAATTAACGCATGATAAAGTTACAGGCGCTTTCAAAAAAATGTCACCCATGTCTCACATGTGAAGATAACGCAATACATATGGATCTTCGCTATTTTACACGTATGTCAGCTGTGCCACAAATCATGAAATTTGATTGTGTATATATATCGAAAATAATACTAGCGCATTTTCTGCATATCGGAATTAAATTGAAAATAATGCGACAGGCAAGAGTTAATTGTGTTTGATATCAATTCCTATATTATAGTTTGTTTCATCGATATATATATATTATTCTCCTCGGGTAAAAGATAATTCTTACTGATCTTTAACATATTCTATTACAGCTTCCTTTTTTTCTGGTTGTCGTTATTACATCCATCCACCTTCTCGTGTCTCTCAAGTTGTTTCTTAGTATAAAAACGCGTACCACAGATATTACACTTTAACTTGGAATTTGTGCCATGATGCAACATGGTGTGATATTCTAAACCTACTCTATCAGAAAACACTTTGCCACAAAAATGACATGCATTATGCTTATGCGTAGACATATGGCCGCGGAAAGTTTTAAGTTTTACAAGTTTCAAGCATATAGTACAAGTCATTAAGTTATCAGCTCCGTTCGCATGTATTGTATATCTATGATAGGACAGATTCCTATGATTTGTGTAAGCCTTTTTACATTTATGACAAGGATAACCGAAGCCTAAATGATAACCTTCGTGTAAAGTTTTCACTGAAATAGAAATTTTTTTACTACAAACTCTACAAATCAAATCGTTGTGCTCCGAATGAAAATGATTTAATCGTGCTTTGTCGCTCGTGAATCGTTCGGTACATTGGTAACAATGATACGAATTATCAAAGTGTCTGATTCTCACATGGTTATCAAATTCACTATAACCATTTAGTATCTCTTTACAATAGAAGCACGACAACTCTAGTGAAAATTTATCGAATGATCTCCCTTCATTAACAGTACACTGATGATTATCATATAACTTAATCGTACTAAACTGTTCCTTACAATATCCACATATCAACGGATTAAATTGCATGATACAGACCTTCGCTCCATCATAAGAGTGATCCAATTCCACTTCGGAATATTGATATCGTTTATTTGTAGATCGTAATTTTCGCTTGTTTTCTTGACGAATTTCTTGGTTTTTAACCCGACTATTTTCCTTGCACGTTTTCTGAACTTTAATCTGGCTATATTCCTTGTCCTTATTCTGATTTTCTACATTCTTGGATTTGCGCTTCTCAAGAACCTCTTGACACATTTGTTTCAATGTAGTGACCTTATCGAAAACCTTTTCAGTTTTTCCATTTTTTGCATCATTTTGCTGTTTTGACGAATCCTGTTTGCTGTCGTCTTGCGTAATCATCTGCTTCGTTGTATTATCTTCATTAAAATCAAAGTGTACATCATCTTCAATATCAATGAGTACGTCTTCGTCTATATCTTGTAACTTCAAAATGCTATGGTTTTTGCTATATTTAGATGATTCAGATGTATCTACTACTTGCTGTTTAGTGGACGTTTTAGTAAAATCTTTGGTACTATTAGATACATGAGACATAGATGAATTATTTTCTGTTAAAAAGTTTTGTAAAGTTTCAGAGTTTTGGGGTTTATCTTCATCATCTTTACCAACGATCTCATAGGAATCATTTCGTTTCTTGATTGTTATGTTAATGCCAATACCAGAGTCTCTGTCACTGCTACCTCTAGTGCTCAGTGTTGTATCATCTTCATTTTGACACAATTCACACTTTTTTTTATGAATAAATAAGGTATGAGGATTTCGAAATGATCTTCCACATATACAAATAGTTTCCTTACTTCTGTTAATTCTTTCACTGTATCGAGTTGCTCGATCAATCTTGTAAGTTTGACCCTTTTGATTAAACAATGTATCGCGCTTGGAATTATTTAATTGTAATGTATTGTTTTTATTTACCCTATTGCTAGTATTCTTCGCAATAGTATTAGCTGACGTCACGGAAGACTGTAATTTGTATTTCTTATTAAATGGTGAATTAAAATATCTACATTTAAACTTATGAAAATTGTCTTTAGTTTCTCCACGCATGCGGTGAATGCGTTTATGTTTGTACAAACTATGGGTAGATGAATACATTCCCAAACAAATGCTACATTTGTATGAATTAACATTTAAACTTTGTTTCTGCATAGCGGGCGGATTTTTAACAAACGCATGAAACTTGAGTTTTTTCCTAACATTTGCATAGTATGAGGTATATTTTGCCTTTCTCTTGACTCGAGACGTTCCATGAGTATCATTTTCATTGTCCATTATGCGAAGTCCATCTTGATGTGATTCATTTGTTAACGTGGTTTTCTTATCCCCAGATGATGTCTCAGTCTCACTTAATAATGACGATTCTAGCTGTTCCACCATACTTGAAGAACTTCCAATTTTATGATAATTAATCAAATGTTTTCTTAAAGATGTTACTTTCTGCTGACATAATGTACATTTGACAGACTGTGTCGATGCAGCAGGTTGTGAAGCGGTAGTTTCGATACTGGTAAGTTTTGGTTTTGCAGTAATCTTTTCATATGAATCTTTATTATTATAAAGCTTTTCAGATCTAGTATTTTCCTTGCTGATTGAAGCAACTGGACTGGCTTCATCAAAATTCTTTTTGTTTAAAGCGATACGTCTCATACGTTTGCGTTTGAGCAGGGGAAGAACAACTCCATGTACTCTTTCTGAATGCTTTCTTAAGGATCGTCTTTCTAGGTATTGCTTACCACAGACACCGCATGGATATAATCTCCTTGTCTTTTGGACAGAAAACTTGAAAGGTAGTGACACTGCGTTATCACTTCTCGATCGAAATTGAATCTTGATATTAGGTACAGATTGTTTAACCTCGTTCGAACTTTGCGCTTCCTCTTCCTTTTCCTCTTCTTCATTTTTATCACAATCATCAATTGGTGTTGTTGGCTTCTCAACCTGTACAGTCTTTATCAGTTGTAATGTTTCCCAAATTTTATCACACCTTTCCAACATGATAACTGGGTCCTTAATCATAGGTATAGATATCGGAATGTGTAATGTTGAGGATTCATCCTATAATAAAAAATATAATATATAATTTTCAAATGTCTACATCTTTCTATCATCTTAATGTAAAATGAATTATTTAATAAAAGGAAAACTAGCATAAAATTCACGTTATGATCATGTAACACAAAACCCGGAGATATAACCAAAAAATCGGTGATCAATCAGAGTTTTTCCAGCAAGAAGCTAATAATTATCACAACAATTAGGCTTTCGTTTATTGAGGAACGACGGATTAACAATAAATCAATAGCAATTAAATAAATTCAAACATGTAACAATACAAAACGCTGGCAACCAAAGCGTATCCTAACCAAACCAAACATGAAAAACGCGGTAAAACAGCGGTTAACGATCCTGGCGAGGAGGCACTTTTAGATATATTTTTTTTATTCTTCTTTTTTAGATATCCAGCAAACAGTCTTCTCGAAATTTGAATAATACGCACTCCGACATCGTCGCGGAAATAAGCAGCACGATCGGCGAATTCTAAGAAAACCCCTCATCGCTACTTACGAACACCAATGGGTCCTCTTCGGTTGAACTGGTCAAGCTGGTGCATGGCTCGGACTTGCACTGAATCGGGAATTCGATAAAATCGACGAAACAGGGAGACGGTGCCGGTGTCGACGCATCATTCTCGTCGCTGCGGACGATCGCGGTGCCGTCGGCCATCCTGGGACAGGGCGCGATCTGCGGGAAGACGGATCGTGTTTGGTTTGAATCCCCTTTAGAACGAGTACGTTGGTAGTGCTGCTGCTCCGAACCGTTGCTGGCTGGCTGGCTGGGCGAATCTCGGCGTCTTTCTTAGACCCTACCGCATGCCTCTTTCCCTGCGCCGCAACGATTGTCCCTCTCTTTCTGCCGCGCTACGATCTTTCACTCCTCTGCTCGTACACGCGTCTTCTCCTATCCTTATTGGACAGGGAGGGACGTGTTTGTGCTGAGCTATTCAACCCAGCACCGACCCAGCTCGACCACTATCGAAACTGATGGCCAGTGCTGGATACACGGTACTGGCCCACTGGGTACCGATGCCCACTGGGACTGGGGTCGCTTTATCCATACTTTCGTTCTCGCCTTATGCCTCGCGCAATATTAATTATATTCAAGCTTTCACGATTAATTAATCAATCATGACTTGGCGTTCAATAATATAATCACTTGCAAAGACTAATAAGACAAACGAGTCGCTATTCTCGAAATCCTTCAATCCCGATCATGTCTCGATATCGATAGACATTGCAGCACAATTCGTAATTAACAAAACCACGTTAGGGAGAAGCAGATTAAGGTATTGCGGATCCAAATGGGGTCGGCAGAATGGGAAGCCTCTCCCAAGAACGCGATAATTCCCGCAATCTTGTGTCTGAATCGAGATACGCATTACACGTCCTAAAAGCTATTGTAAGTATCGAATCGGCGCATGAACAATTTTGCAAGATGCGAGTTTAATGGGATTTCCAGATTTCTATTAGGAACGATTAATGAAACGTCGCATATTATTAAGGTTGTTATCATTCATTAGAATCGTACGATTAGCCGACGTATCCGGAATATCTTGAATCCTCGTCAGCTGACGGTACGTTACAATTACACGCTATTGTCGTTTCTAAATCGATTTGAGAAAAAGACGCCTCGCGTAGAAAAGAGACGCTTACAACAAAAATCAATAAGACTCAGCAAAAATATAATCTGATCTCACAAAGCTCTTTATGTACTAGTATAATTAGTATATCCCAGTATTTACTAAGGATTCCAAGAACAGCTGAGGACCGACTGGCTTAACCATTTATTATAGGAACCATTTATTATAAGGACAAAAGTCCCTTAATCAAATATTATTGTGATTTTTCATATAATTTATTTAATATTTAACAGTAAGTAATCAGAATTTGTTTATCAAAAATTCAAACAAGCAACGTACTTTTGAAGAAAAGCTAGAAAGAGTTAAGCTTGATCGTTAAATTATACATAGAAATTTCTAAAATCGGTTTATCACAAACAATTATTGTAGAAAATACCCAAATCGCCTTACTCCTTTGATTAATGCTGTCGTACTGGTACGGGGGATGATATCATTGGGACAAAACCAAACGATATTGATCGGAACTGAGGACTCGTCGTGAATAGGATTCCTTATACCTCGCCAAAGACATGAGCGAACTGTGTGATTTTTTATGTTCTCAAATTTTCCACGATATTGTTATATATTTCGTGACTAACACAAATGTTCAACAAGAAAATAATGACAATAAGAAAAATATATTGTTATAAAAAAATTTGTTATTAAATACAATTAAGTAATGGGTCTTTATGGTTACTGTTCCGTCACTGCGTGCTACTACGTGATTGGACGGTGCAGACTCGATAGCCCCTGGGCGAGTCCAAGTTTAGAGATAAGGCAATTCTGGTAGAATATAACGTCTCATTTCAATTTTTTTACAATCTGTATGCTCGTATTTAGATTCGCCCAAAGCAATGATGATTCCCATACATACGATCTATTTATCGAAATGTGGCTACTCTACATAACATAACCCAACGCACACATGCTCACGATATCGCGGCCTGCGTAGGAAACCTAGGACTCCTAAACTACGCACAATATGCGTACAGATTACTGTCTACGAGTTCTACGACGCGACTCGTCGTCGTATCGATGAAATATTCATGATTTATCGCTAGATAATGTTCATTTACCTGAGACTTCAACCAGCCACGCTCGATCCCGTACGCCCGTTATGCAACGTAGTCCGACCTCGTCACCAGATCCCGAGTAGACTGTCGCGTAACGTGTCCGTTCCCTTTACAGTAGACTCATGCGCACAATAAGAAATTCTCAAGAGAACAGAAATTATGCGTGGCCAAGTAGAAGCCGCTCGAAGGACCAATATTCCAGGAGTACAGGAGAGAAAGGAGTACGGGAGAGATGCGAACGTGAAACGTTCCCAACCAATTCTGGACGAGTCCACTTTTACCTCTGGCACGTGGCGAGCCGAAGCTCGCTTTATTTCAGCCAGCTACGACGTAATTTTTTCATTGCGATGGGCCAGCGCGTTATATAGAGTCGGGTGGCTGAAGTGAGAACTTGGCGAGTTGGGCGATGGCAAATATTCCGCTACGAGAATCCGTCGACTTAATTCTATCGACGGCTATGCGCGAACCATGTTAGGGAAAAACAAGTTTCCACAAATTTCTTCACTTTGTCCTGTACGGCACTCTTTGTGCCGAATAGCATTAGCAGGGGGTTTATGGTGATGGGCAATAAATAGCTCGCAGCACTTCCATCACCGACACTCATAGTCGATCGTAAAAGATCTAATATCTTGTTACTTCTAGACAACTATAAAACATCCGATTCCCGTTGAATCTTGTATCAGTTGATGGTCCGCTGAACATATTTGCATACTTCAATGGGAATGTGTTTCTTCATCGGGGTGAGCGACTCATCTCGAAATTTCTAGAACCTTTTTAGGACGTTTGCACAATTTTCCTAAATCGATATGAATCTAAAATTACATGTTCAAATGTGTAACTGCAATGTGGTTATTATAAAAAAAAAGTTTCTGTATTCTTATTTTGCGAAGTGTCAATTGTGGATCTAAAATTACCCCTGCTAGAGCAGACCGAGCATTGTCATGTATCGTCATTCGCGCTGATAAAGGCATAAAAGAATATTGAATAGCGACACGTTAAATGAAATCGGGTCTTCCCAACATTAGAAGCGCGGACAAGCGTAACAGTGGAAAACCGTATTAAACCGTGAATTAAAGGTGCGCAATCAATTGATAGCCCGTTTTAGGCCAGCCGGCCGGCCAGCCCACATGAGTAATCGCGGATAAGCGTATGTAATTTGCGCTCATACGTAACGCAACACAATAGCGTGATGCCGCGGCCCCAAGTTCGCGGAATAAGCGACTGTCCATCTTGCTGTACGCCGCGAGCTTCGGATTCTCTCATTGTAAGTTACATATTGTGAAAATGACGGTGGTCAACCGATCGAGAGATCGGGATCAGGACGTGCGCGGCAAGGCCGATGCTGTTTGTATTGCCGCGTGCAGGCCCATGATTCTTTGATAAAATTGTGTTCACTAACGAGATCGTCATGCTATGCGCTTCCGCCGGAGGACATATAAAACCGCATGCGCTTCTATACCCGCACGCAGAGTTGTGTTGTTTGTCCGGTCGCAAAAATGCGACCAGTCTCAGGTGTCCTGCTGCTGCTCCTCACCTGCCAGCTCGCTACGCCGACACCGATTTTCGATAGAGGTGGTGTTACATTGCAGTCGTTTATAAGTGCTAAATTAATTACATCCTGCAGTACAGAGGAGAAGGGTTCAGTGCAGGATTGAAATGATCAATATTAGGATTGAATTAAATATATTTAAGTCTCTCGAGCTCTTGAAATGAATTGTATCGATGTTGCTCCGAATCCTTCAAGAGAAAAAGTAAAAGATGTGATGCAGTTTCCAGTTTCGCGCGCAAAAAAAATGTTAAATCTAGTGTGTCCAAGTTGTGTCAAATTATTGAAAATTAGACAATATCTTTAAACGAAGATAGATATATGTGGCATTTCTAATGTTAATAAGTACATTTGTGATTAAATGTTCAGATTCCTGTATTACGCCAATTTTTACAAAACTATATAAATTAAAAAAGAGTTTAACAAAATTACAGTGAAATTGTACTGCTCAATTGTAATTAGTATAACGATCAATCCTGCTACAATCCTATAAACATTGTGTTCAATGCAAACATTTGTCGCAGATGGAACTAATTTTCATGGTCGATCAAGTGGATTCGGAGAAACAATACGAGATTGGTTTAAAGTACTCAAGGAGCGGATTGTGGGGAAATGGCAGGAGTGGTTCGGCAGAGATGGTCCAACTCCGAATTTATCAGCGCAGGATATTTTGAACATCGATAAGAGCTTAGAGAGTCAAATATCGGGTTACCCAGGCTTGTTCTTGGATTTGTGTAAGTAAAATTCGATAACATGAAACTTCGAGTCTGCATTCGTAGTGTTCCTCTTTAATTCTTCGTCGCGTCGTAAAACTGAAACTCACGCTGTGCTGGATGTTAAATCACGTGTTTATGCTTCGCTAATACATAATTGAACATAATTGAACATATCGCGATTTCGACATTTTACGTCATTCACGAATGTCGTACAAGAGATGTAATTAGCATTATAGCGTGTAGCCTCGCGTAAATCTTTCAAAGGCTTCCACGGTCACATCCTTCTAAGGGACTTCCAGACAATCCCGATTTAATTTTCCCATCTTGTTAATTTTTTTCATGATACTAGCTAGCCTATCCTTCGACCCAAAACGAGATTGGGGGGTCCGGGTTGGTAACTGGTACATCATCCGGAAAGTTACAGGCAATGACTATAAGGACAGCGATTCGGACGAGTGGGACATGAGACCCTTCCTGCCGAATCTGCCCTCACCTCCCAATTGGATTCCTGACTTTCGCAAACTCGGATTTCCGGAAACTACGGAATCTCCAATGACTACACCGAAGATTGAATCGACTACATTGAGACGGACGACCCAAGCTGTTACTCAAACGCAATCAGTCTTAACTTCTACCGAATCAACTGTAACCACCACTGAGGCCATCGTAACTTCTACCGAATCGACTCCACTTACTACCCAATTAATTACAACTTCCATAGAGCCGATTGCGCCGGTTGAGCCGATAGAGTCTGAAGAAATTCTGTCTTCTAGTGAATTTGTTATAACAAATAGGGAACCGGTTACAGTACCCACTGAATCTACATTAACATCTACCGAGCCAATTACCGAATTAACTGTTCCGTCCATTGAATCTACTGTGATTTCTGTCGAATCGATATCAACCACTGAACCGAGTTTGACTTCTGTTAGATCAATCGAAACATCTATCGAATCTACTGTAATTAATACTGACGCAGTCGTGACGTCCACGGAAGAATTGACTACTATTACTACTACTACCACTGAGTCACCTATAACGTCCACCGAACTAATTTTACCTATCTTTAATAAGCGAGTAGAAGAGAACGAGACCGTCAATAAACGTACCACAAAGAAACCTCGTCCAGCATCTGCCGAAGTCATAATGTTTTAGAAACAGATTGCATATTATCAGAAAATAAATTCAGGTGTATGTCTTGGTACAATTTTTCTTAATAAAGTTTCAAACTAAATAAATTGTAAATACATATTAATTAGGTACAAAAATATTAATATGCTAAAAATAGAAATAATAAATCCGCAAAAAATAATTGAAAATTTTTAAACATTAAAATTTTAATATATTGATATAAATAAATATATTAGAGAAAAAGAAAATTAATCTCATAAATATTAGTCGCTCTATGCAGATAACCTGAATTTTGAACAGTGTTTTTGTGGGGATAATAGCATATTAATTAAATATAATATGATTAATTTTTTAAATAAGACATTCTTACGAGATGTCAAAAGAAATGAGACAAATGGATTTTCATCAAGAAGAATACGTTTATTCCGTAAAATTTATTATAATTACAGCGCTATTCCATAGTAAAATATAATAACTTTTACGTCGATGATCGTGACCTTCAAGATGGCTTCTTTTACTGTAATAGAAAAGAAAGAATTTTGTGTGTGTATTCAAAAATGTTTTTTCTCTTACTTAAAATCAACTGTTTAACATGCACATAACATATTTTACAAATATACAAATTGTTATAGAAATTGTTATAGAAAAACGATAGCACATATACATATATTTATATCTGCAATTAATATATAAAGCATTATCTCCCTCAAGCGTGATAATTAAATATAAAAAATATATGCACTAACAAGAAATTCAATATAATTTAACATTCAAGTATTTTCAAAATTATTTAGACATTAGCAGTTTTTGTGCACTAATTTTACACTAATATAGAATGCATATGTAACACAGAATCAACTTTAAAATAAAATAAAATTATTTGTTACTTTGTTAATGCATTTGTAATTTATTGAAACTAAAGCTTTTGATCACTTCTGACAAGCTTAATATTTTTTCATCTTAAGGATGTGGTTTAATTTAGCGTTTAATCATTACTTTAAAAAAAATTGATTACTATAGTTCAATTTTACAAAAGTTACAGAAGTTCAATTTTTATTTTAATTGCAGTGATATTAGATATGTTAGTAAGCTTAGAATTAAATTATTAAACAGCAGAATGCAAGTATAGATAAGTAATCAAGTCCTGTATACTTGATTATGTATTTTCTAAATCTACACAATACTCAACATTGTCAAAGACGCTTATAATATATGATATGAAAATATAATAGCCTATGCAAGATTATTACATTTTCATATATGTAAATGAAATATTACATTTTTATATCAGTATGTATTAAAATAGAAGATTAGTAATATAACAAATAAAACATAAAATTATAAAATCATGTATAATGTTCTGATATAAAAATATCAAGAAATTATTAGCATGCTCATACAATTAACAAAGAACAAAAGTATGAAACTTAAAGATTTGCATGCTGACCCTGATTAAGCAACAAGATATTGCCCCTCCAGAAGTCTGTAGTGCAAATGATGATCATTTCTCTATTTCCTTCCCTAGAATGTGAATAAGAAGCGTATACCACTGTAGCATGCATAATAGATATCAGACCAAAGAAAAAATTTATTTCTGAATTATCCATGAATACTATTATATTATCAATAAGAAATATTTTATAGTTTTTATTTCTATTTCGTTATTCTCTCATAGATATCATATATACATCACACAACTGTTGTACTGTGAGGAATATAAAAAGTTTAAGTCACATCTTAAAAATCTATTAATTATAAATTTTTATAAAAAATAGGTGAATATTTATCAGTTATTTATAATTATTCATTCAATAATATTAATAATTTAATTGTAAACCATGTAAGAAAATCTGCTGACATATACAAACTATCCGATTTTATTGAATATGGTAGTGCATTAATATAATAAAATTACCTGAATGGAAACAAAGATAAAAAAGATTTTCATGTCAGATAGAACATATAATTTAAAGCGAATTATAAATTTGATATAAGAGATTTAAGCCCAAGCCCATGATTAAAAAAAAAGAAAAACATTTCAACATGCATAAGATATTTTATATTGATAAGCATTCAATGATGAGAAAGAATAAAGATTTTTTTACAATGTTACAGCATTAACGTTCGAGTAAGACAGCGAGAAATATGGTCATATGTTTATGTAAAGAAATATATTATTTCGCCTACCTTTTTAGACGCTGCTCCAACTTTACTCTTCTTAGTACCCCTAACTTTCTTCATTCTGTTCTTACGTTCCTTACGCTGTTTTCTGGTTTGTTTCTGTTTCTCGAAGAGACCATGCCTTGCTAACCTATATTTAGGTTCGAATTTTTTTGCAAAGTCCAAGGTGTCGTAGATAAGTGCAAATCCAGTAGATTTGCCACCACCGAAGTTGGTTTGGAAGCCAAACACAAAGACAACATCCGGGGTCACTTTGTACATCTTAGCTAGTTTTTCGCGTATCTCGGTTTTACGAACCGATGGTTGGCCAGGATGGATTACATCTACGACCTACAAGATGAAACGTACATATAAAATTCTTACCTGTATCATCATCGATATCAATCGGATAAAAAATATAGAAATCATAGGTACTCGATTCACACATATACACAGACTCACCATTTGTTTTCGGCATAGAAGCCGATTGGTCATAAACTTTCTCGTTCTGATAGTAGCTGTACCTTCCGTCTGTATGTAAGAATCAAAACACGCCTCATTAATTACGGGTTAGGTTATTTATTAGAAATCTGAAGCACATCAAGATAGACTCGAGAATGCTGCAGATTCTATCGGCAAAGTTAAATGCAAATTTCGGCTAATAGTGTTTTCCGATTATAATAAATAAATTATAAAGTGTCACAAATAATTACAAACATGTAGTCTCATACTGAGGTTATGTCACGTCGCGTCTAGCGATTAGTTTTGCTAATCGATACTTTCTGAACATAATATACGCGACACGTACTTTATTAGATGCCATTGTTAAATACTTAATCGAATGTCGCACGTTTCGTTAGACGATTATTGTAGAATTCTTCGATACAAATTACATACCATTTTGATCGGTTAGCGTACCGCTTGGAAAGAAACACGCACGGAAACGTCGGAAACGTATATCGCCATCTACGAAAGATCGCAACGGCGGCGTCGACATCCGTGTGTATTTTACGTTAGAAAAAATGTTATTGTTCGTATTTACGCTCGACATTATCAATTAAAAATGATTAAAAATCCTATATCTCATTTTCAAGCTTTTATCACGTTCAAACGATTTAAAATAATAAATTGCTTCGAAATTAGCATCCGAGTTAATTCTAGGAATATTTCAAGTTGTAAAAATTCCAGCCGAGACGTGAAGATAAAATAATGCATAGAAGAAAAATATTTTAAAATAACAAGAAGAATCATATGGCCGGTATTCATAGTCGGTTCTTATATTTAAGATCGTCTTAAGTGCAATCTTAAGATGTCTTAAACCAATCACAGAGCCGTATTAGCGTCTTAAGACGGTCTTAAAATAAGACCTGACTATGCATGAATACCGGCTAATATTTAATATTTTACATATACACGCGTCGCAGTGCGATAGAATGAGTTTTAAATTAATCTCTTAAAATATATATCAAATATCTTAAAGTTTACGATTTAAAATCTAAGATAATTTAACATATAAAATAAAATTTTAAAAAATTATGTATATATCGATAGTTTCACGAGAATTGATTTTCCAAAAATCGCTCGTCGAATTTTAGGGAAATCGCGAAACCCACGCGATATAAGCAAAAAAGTTATCCATTATATTACAAGCAAGAAAGGGCCCTACTGAAAAATTTTTATTCTCAATTATGATCTCAATAAAAATTTTTCAGTAGGGAGGAAGTTTTCACGGCATGTTTTTATGGCCCGTATTTTGTATCCTCTTTTATCGATAAAAGTGCCTTAACTTCTCAGCCAATCAGGTGGCTTCTAAGCCTCGAGGCTTAGAAGATCTTTTACGTCCATTTCCACCAATATAGGCCGGTATTCATAGTCGATTCTTATATTTAAGACCGTCTTAAGTATTGTCTTGAGATGTCATCAACCAATCACAGAGCCGTATTAGCATCTTAAGACATTACTTGAGACGGTCTTGAAATAAGATTCGACT